>JAQZBX010048427.1:0-20208 GCA_029593785.1 Cabassous unicinctus
ACTGTCTTTATTTTTTAAAAGAGTTTTCATTTCCCTTCTATGCATGCCCATATTTCTTACTACAAAGTCACATTCTCCTCTATTGTATCCAATGTAGAATTGACAGAGAAGACAACATCAAAGACTAATTTTATTGCACAATTGCTTTCATTAGTAGGCTTTGTCAAATATAAAAGTATTGAAGCAATCTGTAAAGAGATAATAAGAGAAGGAAAGTATTTGGATACAAGAGTTTCTTTCCCCTCAGAATTACTTTTTTTCATTCCTTTGTTTAATCATTCAGTCAGTCAACAAATATTTGCTGTGTGCCTGCCACATGCCTGATTCCAGAGGCAAGCTCCTGTTACTTTAAATAATTGTTTTAGGTTGTGGGTTATTTGGGGAAGGCCTAGTAATCTGAATAAATGATATAAGACCAAGTATATATAGGTCTCTCTGCTTTGGGGCAGCAGTCAAGAAGTATAGAGAATCAAATACATAGATTTTTGGAACATAAAATAGGGAGATGCATTGTTTTCAGATAGAAAACAAGGAACACTGTTTTTGGTTTGTTTGCTTTTTTTTCCATTTTAAAAACAATTTATGAAGTATATCATTCATACTTGAACAAGTTTGTTTGCTTTTGAATTGGGAAGAAATGGAAACATGGAGCTGCCAGTGTATGAAATGAGCTAATTCTAATTATACTACTTTCTATGTCACAGAACTATTACTAAATACTATAGTAGATAAGACGATCTCATATCACATGAAGAATATACTTGTTTCTGTGTCTCAATGTAATCTATGGAAATATAAAAATCACCACTAAACTCTAGACTTTGGCCTAAACTGAATTATACAAATGACTGAGAAAAATTAAAAATATAACCAATATCTCAAATGTACATAATCTTTAGACTTTTACTATATGTTTATATCAACTGCATTATATTTATAATTTAGGCAAGTATTTATAATTTGGAAAGAAAGGTAAAAATGTTGAAATACAGTTACATTTCTCATGAATTGACTTCTTTTGATAAGTTTTTATGATTTTGTTCACAGGTTTTCACATTTTCACATGTTCACATGGAACTTGCACTCCTCATGTCTTGGTTTTATAACATAGTGTGCCTAAAAAGAGGGAATTATTAACTCGCTAGTTCTGTCTTTTCATATCCTTTTCTGCTTGTAAAAAAAGCAAATTATCACTAGTATATTCTTACCTATAACAGAGTCTATACTGCTAATCCACATTGATCCAACATATATACAAGTCAAGGCATTAGGAAAGTTGCTTTATACATAGGCTTTTTCTTTAATCCCCTCCCCACCACAGGCTTTTTATCTTTATCAAATAGGAAAGTTAAAGAAAAAATATTGGGAAAACAAGCCCCATGTTTTACATAACACAAGGACATCTAGTATACTCTGTTATTTTAAGTTCACAACTTTTACTATACACTTATTATTGACATATGTTCATGTATGAATGATACACTTCAATAAAATTTTATTTTAAAAATCTACTTTAACTTAATACTGAGTTACCTTAATATTTCTTTAATTATAAAAAGCACTTTCTAATAACAATTGGTAATTATTCCACCAGTCACTTGCATAGTTAAATAAGAATAACAGAAATTTGATTCACAATCAAATTCTCTCTAGAACTACATATACTTCTAAAGGTCTTTAAGGAAAGAAGTTTTTTATCTTTTATCTAGACTTTTAAGAAATAAAATAATGAAATCAATTTCCTACAACTATAGCCATATTCTTTCTCTCTCATGTTATGCTTCGGATCATTTTCACTTTGAAATTATGCAAATAATAAGCTATAACCATTATTACAAGAAAAGGCATACAATATTATCAGTTTTCAATTTATATTTTTACTTTGGATCAAATAGCTAAATTTTTGATACATAAATTTTTTTTTAACTTTTACTTGAATTATTATTCTTCAACAGTTGGGCAACTTGCCTGGCTTTATCTGTAAGTTCACAGAAAGATATCATTAGATTTATTAGTAGAAAAATAGGTGTACCTGAAAGTTTGAGAGCAACAGCAGTACATCTGGAATGTGACATGATTGAATCAATTCTGGTGAAGGATATGTATTACTTAGAAAATATAGCTGAAATAAATGAAGTATGATATATATGTAGAAACATCCAGAATGTGCCTCTCTGGGAAAAAAATGGACACATATGATCCAGGGTGGAGCCTGTCTGAGTTGCTTCAGCAGTTTACAATTTAATTAGCTAGCTCACAAGAACTGAAGGACTTAATTGCTTGTCCATAAAAACTTGGAAAGTTTAGTACAATATGAACAAGCTGAGTTTTTTTGTCAGACACCATAAATCTACAATGAAAATAAAAGCTAAGAATAGACATTTTAATTAAATCAAAAGTGCAAGTGGGTGTGCCCAGATTTTACTGTACCACTCATCTGAAGAAGATGGGCTGTGGTCTCTACAAGCAAGGCTCGTTGTATGATGGAATGACTGAGTACTGGAATTGTATAGTTTAGTCTAGCATATTTTATCATTTCCAATTTATAAAATGTTTGGAAGAAATCGAAACAACAAATGCAGATTTCATCTCAGTGACATCAGATGTCTACGTCATGAGAACCTGCTAAAGACATTTATTCTTTAGACCTGAAGGACTCTGAGAGTCTCAACCTTTCAAATTCCCTTGTCACTTAAAAAACAAAACAAAACAATACAACAATATGGTATTGTAATTATGAGCTCTAGAGCCAGAATGCTTTTATTCCTGGCTCCATTACTTACTAGTTGTATGAACTTGGGAAAATTACTTAAACTCTCAGTGGCTCTCTTCCCCTTTCTGGAAAAAGAAGATGATAATTATAGTATCTACCTTATAGAACTGTTATGAAGATTAGAAGTACCAATAAATGTGTGTCCTAAGGACAGTGCCTGTCATAAAGTAAGCATGGCTAATTTGTTCAAAGTGGTAAAATTATTCTCATAAAACTGGATAGGTAGATAAGTAGCTAGCAACTGAAGACTCCATTTATTTTCAACTGGCAAGTAACTTGGAGCTCAATAAAAAACATATTTTAAAGAAATATAGGATTCTGTGATGTAAATTTTCTGACTTTCTCAGATTTTGATGAGCTCGAATTGTGTTTTAATTTTGTATGACTGCTTTGGAGTAGAAACATCGTTATGTTTCTTAACTGCTAAGAGTCTACATTATCTGAAAACAAAACAAAACAAAAAAACAAACTGATGGCAATAAGAATGAAATAGCTCCTCCAAGAAGATCCAGTATTCCTGGAATTGTAGAAGTGAGCATATGAATCCCAGAAGTGTCCTAAAATTTTTATTATTGTGGTACATTGGGCAATGTTTTGACATATAAATGGGGAGGTAAGTAATCCAGTATTTACAGGATTCCTACTGTGTAGTAGGCTTTCTATGGTTTCTATAGAGAAATTATTTCATTTTAATCCTATAGTAGTCCTATAAAGTTATTATCCCTGTGTGATAGCTGTGGAAAAAGAAACTAAAAAGTTTCACAGCTAGCCAATGGCAGAACTTGTATTGGCTTATTTAATCCCAACTCAATTCTTTTTTGCCATTCTCTGCTGCTTATGTGTTGTTTCATGAAAACTGCTGAAACCCAGGCATGGTTGTCATTAATTCTTTGAAAGTGGAGACAGAATTGATATTTGCCACATGGCTTTCAAGAATATTTCTGTTAATAACAGTATTCCCATATACTTGGTCAAAGCTGATCAATGACTTTCACTGAAGATTCAAAAGATTTGTTCTTTTCAACAAATACATTTCATTAAATTGCTTTTCAATTTATTTTAGGTTAATGCTAAAATTTATATTCATGTATTGATAATATGGATACCACTTATAACAAAAAGAAAAATAATGAAAAATTTTCTGATACAGACAATTCAGCAGCATATAGGAAATAAAAGAGTGCTGCATATAAGAAAACAGGACAAATCAGTATAAAACAAATCAAGAGAACATAAAAGTTTGCCTATGAATCTAAATGGCAGAAATTTGAGGGCAGATATAGGCATTTTCCACTTATTATCTACATAGATAGTTCACCTGAGTTCAGTTCCCAAAGGAGAAAATCTAATTAAACTGCCTGCTTATCTACAAGATAGACGTTAATTTACTCTCAAATCTCTCCCTGTGCTATGTGCTATTCAGAATTAGCCTTTTCATTTTTAGATATATATATATATCAACTGCATTCTCCTAGTCATAAAATACTATTTGGAGTAATACCAGGCCTTCTGGAAGCTGAATTGCACTTTGGTCATATTACATACCTTGTAGATAGCTAAGCCTTCCAACAACTTCAAGTATCCAGAAACTCTCCAAAAATCCAAGTATCCCAGCCCAATCTTTCTCACAGTCCCATTCCCGGCACAAAGGAGTTTTAGCATAAATGTACCATGATTGAATAGCAAGTAGCAATGAAAAGGTAAAGGGTTCAAAGATAATAAATAGTACGTCATGATTGGCCAGAAGAAAAAGAATATGCCAACTGCCTAATGATGTCCATAAATGGTCAGCTGTTTTCAATGAAGGTGAAGCACCTCTAGAGAAGTGGCAGAAAGCAAAGGAAGGGCTGAAAGAAAACAGATGAGAGGGAGATGGCAGCAACTGTCAGGAGAGATTAGAAATGGAGGTATTGTCTTGTCAAAAGTGATAGCCAGTACTATAAACAGAGAGAGAAAATTTTTTAAAGCTCATTGTTGTCTATGGACAAATATCAATTCTTAGTATAATGGAGTTTTGGAGCCTCATGTAAAATGTTCATTAACTTTAATTCTGTGTAGAAATTTCAATCCTGAATAAATACAGGTAACAGGTTTTTCAGTATTGCCATTGATGTGCATGAGAATATTACAGCAATTTACACATTATCTTGCTACATTTAGATAGCTTTGTAAACAGCATAATTTACATTCTTAAAAATAACTTCAGCTCCACATAACTTAGATTCAACAAATTCTCAGTTGAGATTACAAACACCTTGTAGGCAGGAAGCATGCATTAGTTATTGATGTATCCCTAACACTTGGCACCTTGGCTGGTTTACAATAAAAAAATTAATAAATGTTTGTTGAATAAATATTTGTTGTACAAGATGCCAATTCAATTGGGAATATTTACAAATCTGTGATTTAGAAATTAAATTTGAATCAGAGGCCTATTAGTTTGATTGCTTGCACTATTAAATGACATTTGCTTTAAAAAAAACTATTAACTATGTGTTGATTACTCATAACCCCGGCTTCTAATAAAATAGAATTGCATTAACTTAAGTGAAATGCTAATTTTTACAAGTAAACTGTGAGAAGAATAAAATAAAATTTTAGTCACTAAACTCTTTAAATTACGAGATATATAATGATCAGATGATACTAAATTTAAACCTAAACAGAATTCACAAGGGAATGTTTAAAATCATAGTGTCTATTTTCAAGGACTCACAATCATTATAGAATCTTTTTCATTCTTTCCTCAATAAAGCAAGAGGAACAAACCTCTTCAGAACTTTGTGTCACTTTAACAATAATCCAAAATTCCAACTTTTCCCCAATTGAGTGTTGGAAAACTAGCAGCCTCATTGTCTCTCTACAATCCAATTAAATAAGCTCTTATGGAGTAGGCAGAGAATAGCTAGTACTGAGGTAGGCTCTATGGGAGACATCAGGAGCAGAAGAAATGCTTCTTCCTTGGGAAGAGTGGGCCATCTGCATGGGAAGATGAGCAGATGTTGTATCACTACCTGGGTCACACACCAGCTTTCCTTTCTCCTATTTCTATATGTCTTAACCACAAACTTTACAAAGTAGTTAATTTTTGCTTTAGAAAATTGGAAAGAAGAGTGGGGCTTATCTCTTTTGATGGCAGTAAAATGAAATATTCAGCATTGATTGTTATATTCAGTTAAGCCATATCAATCATAGGAGGAAAGAGATATGGATAACAGAAAGACATTATTTATAAACTGATTATGATTTAAGCAGAGATAAATATATACACATAACTATTCCCCAAACTGAAATTTCATCGCATCCTCTCCATCTAAAGCCAATGGCCCTGCCATCTCTCTGGTTATGCAAAGCTTTGACACCTTTTTAATCTTTAACTGGCACAACTGGTTCTCAAATCCTGTCAGCTCTACTTGCTTAAACACCTCTTGAATACGTCCATTAACCATCCTCCAGCCCTTTCCATGATTATCTCTTACCTGGACTATTTCCTCTTCAGTCACTATAACCTCCCCCCCTCCCGCCCCCATGGTGTCATTACCTTATTAGACACCATTATATCTTAAAAGGAGGAAGGATAAGACGTTCATTTTGATTCAGGAGAAAAATATATGAATGTTAAATGCAACATGAAACCTTACCTACTCATTACTACATTTTTCCTTGAAAAGACGACCACTCTTTAATGAATATTTGACAATTCTCCTACTTTCAGAGACATTTAATTGTTAAGATGTTGATAGGGATATTGACCAAAGCATTGTACAAAGTTTGTGTTTAACAATGCTCTATTCTGGAAATGATTAAACTTGAATAAAGGCATCACTCTTTTGTCAAAGAAACTCCACATCAGAATACTGTGTACTCTACTGATTGACTTTCAGTCAATGCAACAGACAATTTGCTTTAAAATTAAATAAATGAACTAGATGAAAGCTGAAGTTCTTTACCAGAGGACTCTAAAATGCTATGATTGTTTTTTTGTTTCCTTCTGGTTTTTCATTCAAAAGCATCTTAGAATACTTGGGACAGACTCTAAACCAGATCCAGCCATTATGTTAAAAGGCACCCTATTTTGCAGAGAGCCCATAGAGAATTTCTCTATAACAGGTAAAGAATGTCCTCTCTCTATTCTTCACCACCTGAGCTCATGACCACATCCCTCTTTAAGTAATTCTTTAAGTCACTCTTTACCAAGAATGAGTGGTTCACTTTCAGTTATCAAGCTTTGATCTAGCTTCCATGGTCACCAAGGGCCAAATGCCAAGACTACTTTTCAGTCTTCATCCTACTTGATTTGATTGGTATTTTATAGTATCAAGCATGTCCCCCTTCTTTACACTTGCTTGCTCCTGGCTCTGCTCTTTATATAAAAAAGGTCTCAGGCTTTGGAACCAAAGAGTTCAGGGTTCAAATTCTGATACCACTAGTAACTAACAGACTGATGTCAGGAAACTTACTTAAAATTTCTGAGATTCTTATCTACAACTTTTAAATCAAGATAATTATATCTATCTTGTGGAACAGTAATGAAGAATAAATTATAGCACATTTAGGATATCTTAAACTTTTGTATTTGGGTATCACTATGGGAAAGAAAGAAGAAAATGAGTATCTGATTCCTCTTGGTAGGTCTGGGGCTGTATCCTGGCCAAAGAAGTCATCTTTTTAATTTTAATACTTAACCTTAAAATAAAAAAGAGATGAATTTAACATTTTTCCCCTTATCAAGCTTATTTAAATAAAACTACATACTAATTTTATTATGCTGTAAAATAGCATTGGTGGTTGATGATAGCGGAAGATAGGACATGTGGGTTCTCATTCACCTTGGATCACTGTCCTCTGTGCCCAGGGGATAAATACACCTCTGTTTGAAACAACCAACTCCGTACACATGTAGGCACAGTAACTATAATCAGGCCCTTTCCTTCCCTGTTTCAGGAATCACTTTCTTTTCAAATGTTGGTATTCTAGGTCTCCTTCAATGTGCCTTTTATTATCCCCATTTTCCACCATCAATGTTCTGATGCCTCCTAAATCTATATTTGCAGCTCTGACTTCTGTCCTGAGAATCACATCTATATTTTTAATAATATACTCAATACATATAACCACACATATACTACACAAAATTATTATATCCAAATCTCAATTCATTATCTATATGACCTGTGCCCTGTCTACTCTGCCCATTACTCACACTGCTGCAGCACAGCATGTCAGCCTATTTTCAGTTCCTTAAAAAAACAACAACAACAAAAAACAGGCTCTTTCTTGTTTGAGGTCCTTTGTACTCACTATTCCCTTTTGCTGGACTGTTTTCTTCTGGCTGGCTCCTATCTTACATGTCTCGGCTCAAATGTCAGCTCTTTAGGGAGATCATCCCTGACCCAGTAATACTTTTCATTGCATCACTCTATTGATTTCCTTCTTGGCCTTTGCCACAATCTGAACCTATCATACTTGTTTATGGTAACCTCATCACTTAGCACCTGAATCAGAATACGTGTTCCAATAAGGAGTTAAGTATCACTCACCATGACCCTTCCCATCTAGCATCATTTCTGGAGGGAGGATGGTAAATTTATTTTGGCCCCAAGCCTAATATCTGTTGTGCTGAGGGTGAGCCATGGGTTCCGCCAATGTCCTCCCATCGAAGTCTCTCACCAGTGACCTCGGTGTTTGTCAGGTTTGTGTGATTGGGCATTCCTCAGGAAAACGGGGCACCTATTGGCTCCGAAACCTTGTCTTCAACCACAGCCTGCTTGGTTGGGGAGGATGGGCAAAAGTAGGCATGACTGCCATCCAGCTCCAGTCCTGCCAGCTTCCCAGTCACTGGAGGGCTCAATCTTCCTCCCCTCCCTACTGGAGTTATTAGTTAAGAATACTAAAAATATAAAAGGAAAAATTAGTCTCTGGAATAGGAAGAAATTGTCATTGGCCTCATTATTTTGCTTTACATCATCAGCATTTAAACAGGACCTAGATCAAAAAGTATGTGTTGAACTGATGATATCTGATTTTTAATCAATACTATAACTATGACTATGCTGGTGATACTTCTAGCAACAAATATGCCATGAAGAATCCTTTATAATCACCAATTGTAACAGATGAAATATATTAATATACAAGTTGTTTTCCATTTTGACTACTTCATCTTCCCCTTTCAATTATAAATGTTTAGGGAATTTGGAAGCCCATTTTAAAATATGAATTTTTTAAATTTAAGGCAAACACAAATATGTTTCAATCAAAAGGATTGTCCATTTTCTCAAATAGTAGAACTAAATGGAATTTTTTTTTCACTGACATCATTTAAAGACCCCAAGGAGGATGCTTCAGCAACACTGTATTATTAAAAGTGTAAAACTGAGGAGAAATTTCTAACAGTTTATGAGTTAAATAATTCAAATTGATAAATTAACTGCCAGGAGAAATACTTGCCTCATCCCTTCTTAAACTGAAAAGAAACGAGTAATATTATTATCTAAATCTTACAAAATAAAATTGTTTAAAGTAAAATTTCTTTTGGGGTGTTAAATCAATTTGAATGTAAAAGTGAAAGATGCTTGAATTATATTTAGATTGTGGGTCTAGTTTTCATGATATTTAGTGTATTTATTTTATAATCCAAAATGAATGTTTACTACACTTAAAACTTAATTAGAATATCTGGATTTAATTGTCTCTTTAATCTTTAATCTCTCTCTCTTCAACATCAGGCAAACTAAGTGGTATTCCAATGTCATGAGTTTATTTTTTAACTGTCCTTGAAGGAGAACTTAAGTGAAAGATACAGTGTAACCATAGTTTAAATACATACACACACACACACACACATCTTGTACATTTAACTGCCCAAGGCACTGATTCACAGCATCTTGAATTGGGGTCACTAGCATCCAGGTAAGGGATAGAATCACTTACTAACAGAACTGCAAAATACGTTAAGGACCAGCCATTTCAACCCCATCATTTCACCAATGAAGAAAATTAGCCCAGAGAAAAGGATATGAATGAAATCACTAATCACTAATTAGCTTCTAGATATAAAAAATTACTCAGGCACTAGGTATACAGAAATGAATACTACAGATATGATGGTTGCCCTCATAGAATTTCTATGTTAAGATGATAAACCAACAAACTAATATACAACTATAAATATGATAAGTACAATAAAGAAGAGAATTAAACCTTGGATGGGAGGGTCAAGGGAGGCCTCTTTGAAGAAGTGACGCTTTAGCTGTGATCTCAAGGACAAGAGGAGGAGTCAGGTAAATGAGAGGAGACATTCTGCAGGCCGAGGGAACAGCATGTGCCATGGCCCCAGGACGGGGAAGAGCTTGTGAGGGCCATGAAGCTGTGTCATTTGTCCATCGGTCATAAGGCCAGGAAGTAGCAGAACTGGGACTTGGTAACCAATCCCAGTTTTTTTTGTTTTTTTTTTTATTACAAGGCCAGGGATTAAAGGTTTTCGCACCAAGTCCCAGATCTCAGAATATCTTTAAGAACAAACCAATACCTCACTGGTGAATTTTCTGGGAAATTGCAAAGTGAAATGTGGCTGGAGGCAGGTAGTACAGATATTCCTGACAAAGGACATTTTTATGAGAGACGGAGAATGGTAGCATTAAAGAGCTACTCTAAGAGACCTGCACACCTAGCTAAAGCACCCTAAAGAAACACTTGCAAGGACGCTTAACCAATCACCAAGTCTTGTTGATTATTTCTTTGAATAATTTCTTTCCCCCATTTGGACAAGAGGCAAAAAGGCTTCCTGGGGTCTACAGTTCTGGTCTTTCCTGTTAAAAATTTCCTAGAGGCAGCCACTGTAATAACGTTCTTAAAATATTCATATCTCTGGCCTGTCTAAAAAAAAAACGTTAAGGCTCACATTTTCCTACACTAGTTGTGGCTAAAATATGGGCTGAAATCAGCCTCCGGTTATTTTGTTTGATCTGCTCAGTGTTTTAAAAATCCAGAAATTTCACAGAAAAGTTCAGATATTCAATTTCTCTTGAGAAATAAGAAACCCTGGTGACAGGAATGATCAGTAGGAGATGAATAATAGTTTCCACTTAGAAAGGGCACATATTCACCAGTCACCACCATCCCCCACTACTTCTACAGCTTCTCTTAAATAACTTAACTGGCCTTTTGTAGACATTTGGATTTTCGAGCCCTGATCTACGTGGATATAGTTTAAATTCTTCAACATGGATCCACTCTATCTGTACACTTTAACTTTTCACTAGTCTCAAACTCAGAACCCTACTATTAACTTGGAACACTCCCCCATCTTTCACAAATCTTTCACATTTATTCTTCCCTCCTAACCAATTCTCTACGTCTCCTCCATGAAACAACTCAAGTTATAGCCCCTTCTCCAAATACACCTGTCCCACTCTTTCCCCTTACTAATTCTCTTATTGCCTCTGCCACTTAAGAGTTCTCTTAATTGAATGCTGCTTGGCATTCTTAGTTAATTGCCAGGAACTTATAGTTCCCCAAAGATTAAAGGAGCCTCATAAACCTTTTTGTTCTGTCATTAGCAACTTAGCACCTACAATGCACATGGCTAGCTTTCATAAAACGTTTGGTGAATCATTGGTATCAATGAGTCTTCACCAAAGAAAGGCCAGCTAGTTAATTCTAATTATTCACTTTTAGATTATCTAGTCTTTTTGCTTCACCCTCTTTTTTCTGGATAATTCTTTGCTCTATGGGAGTATTCCCAAGAGGGGGGAGAATTTTTTAAAAGTATCATTTTCTTGTGAATTGCTCTAATATAAGGGTTGGGGAGAAGGAAGATTGAAATCAATGGCTAAAATGAAATTATTATCCCATCCAGGCAGTTTGGGACTACAATCAGCTGTGAACAACTTAAAATTTATTGCATCATCACATTTTGACTTCCCAAACCACTGTAATATAATGAGTTAATCCTGGGTGGCTTCTACTAAATGAAATGTCAAGATGCAATATTAATTTAGCTGTGGTTTTTATTTCATATGGACCTGAATTTAGATTATTCCTGTTCTGCATGAAAGTCTGCCTTGAAGTTGCTGTATCTTTAAATTCACAAGCATGCCTGTCTGACTGAGTGCTTGGGTTAGACAGCTCCAGTTCTGTCTCCAATCCCTGTATTTTCACTTGGGGATCTAGGTTGGTAATAACTTGAAGAATGGAAACCATCTAGCAGGTTTTAAACTGTTTTGGATGGCTGCCTAGTAGTAGCAAAACCCAAAATTAACGAGATAGAACTGATTTGAAAATGAGTTTGAAACATACTAGAAGCCCCATATCCACCCACTTGTCCACTCTAACTCATTCCTGAAGGTCATTTTCATTTTCAAAATAGCTCTTTATAGTGTAAATTTTTACCAGTTTGATGACATAATATCAGGCAATTTAATTTCCTTTACTTAAGAAAATCTTTTGGGACTCCAATCCTCACAGAGGATAAGTGATTTCCTTTCTCTTTGTTGATTTAGAGTAAATGGTGGTCCATTATGCATAATCTGCAATATTGTAATTAGACATCATTTTGATGTTTTATTTGCTTTTTTTGATGGTGATATTTGCTTAAACTACTTAAAAGAAGTACTTTTATTTGGCACTATCTTATTCTGAATTCTTTATAAGCAGGTTTCCTTTTTATTCTTTCTTAGGAAATGTTCAAAACTAAGGGTGCTAAATATTTTACCAGTAGTTACATTCTTCTACTGTAAAGGAAAAATAAGGGCGACCCCTCAGGTGGGGTGGGGGTGGGGATGCAAAAGACACAAATGGCTATTTCTATGATTCTTTCACAGAGGTGTTAGAGATGGTGAGAACACTGTGTCCATAAGACGCATTCAGATGAGAGCCTCTAAATGGCCTTTACAGTGAATCTTTGAAATGAGGCATTTCCCATCTGAGTGCTCCTGCTCTCTGCTAGTACCACCTCTAGCATTACTAACTAGTGCCAGTTCAAACTGGCTAGCTCCAGTCTTTGCAGCATCCTTTTTCTCTGAGCTTTTGTTCCAGTTAGCACAGAGCATGGCTTATGGCTTCCATGCAGCTTGTACAATTAACCCACAAACTGCAAAACATCATAGCATATCATTCAGTAACCTATTAATGACCTAGTTATCTGAAAAGACTGTTTTTAATCTAAAGCAAATATAACTGTATGTTACCTACTTATTATCATATATATTTGTATTTCATTTCTTCTTCTGGTTCTGTTAGTTCAATAGCTTTTATTCCTTGGTTAATTGTAAGTCATTTTCTATAAATTGTTCTGTTTGTTGATTATAGTCCTGAAATATTTACATAGACAATTAGAAGAGAATTCAAGGAAAGTTAATCCAAGTATCCAATCTTTGTCTACTTTTCCACTGGACAGGCAGATGATTAAAGAGAAAAGTTCTGAGACATCCAACAAAGGGAAAACTGGAAATTATCACTGATACACAATGGCACTGAAGAAAACAAAAAAAAGAATTATCTTAAGCACTGAATATGTCCTTTCTGCCACCATATCTGTGGGAGGGAAAACTATTCCAAAGCAGTTATTGCTTTTGGAATAAACATATGTCATTAACAAAATTCAAAGGCAATAAAAGCAATTTAAATAAGAAATACTATTTTCCATTGAAATAATATTAACATTATTTAGTCACAATAAACAGCTACCACCCCATAATAAGAGCAGCTCTTCTTCTAGTGTTGAGAACTAAAAGCCCAACCTGTTGTGAACGGAATTTTGGCCCTAGGCTTCTGTATTTCTAGAAATGCCTTTATGTGTGTGTGCGCATGTATGAACGTACGTTTTGGGAGGTGGAAGAGAAACAGAAAAGATGAGTCATGTGATAGGGCAGGTGACTCTTTTTCAGTAGAGACTTTAGAACACCTTATATGCTAAGACAGATTTGACAAATCTAATGGAATTTACCAAACTTTAACCAGGTAAGTGAAATGAACTTGGCCTAACAACAGGCCTTAGACACTGGAAAGGGAAATTCTGCCTGCACAAATATTTTGTTTGGCCAGTATAATGCTTTTATCATTAAAATGGGAATGCCCATAAGCAGGGCCATATACTCATGCTCCCACTGTCAATACTTCCCTTTGTCTTACATTTGCCTTGATTTGCACATTTGTAGTGAATATAAATGTGGATCCTAAAGCCTTTGAGTTTGTGATTTCAGAAATTAGGATGTCCCAATACTGCCAGTGTCCACATCCGAAAACTTGCTTACAAGCTCAGGAGACACATTCCCTCCCTATTTTATGAATTCTGTTAGCAGCAAATTCACTGTGGCTACTGGCAAGGCAGATTGGTGTAAACAAAATATGAGTTTGTCAGTACCCAATGTGTATGTTTACAGTAAAACAGAGGAATATACTGAAATTCAACCAACTGACCTGGGTATTGTCCCTTTGCTGGTAATGGACAAGCTTGGAATAAGAAGTAGCCTCATTAAAATCGTTGATGACTCATAAGTTCAGAGTAAATGCCAACTACACCCTGCCTTTCAACTTATCTTGGATTCTTGTAGAAAACTAGAAAATGACCCAGATAATATACTTTCCCTTTGTGGAAAAGTTTAAACACAAGTGTGTTTCTGTATTTCACAAAATAAAAAAGCAAATCATATTTTGGATACAATAGAATCAGATATACATCCAAGTCCTTAAAAGATAGTGGAGACTGGTAGGTTCTTAGCCTATTTACATTCCTTTCCTTTTGCTGTTCTGTTAGTCTGCAACAAGTTTTAGGAACTATTTACATGAACAGGCGTCCCCAATGGCATGTTGAAAGCCTAAGGAAAATATGAACATCAAGCTGTTTGTCTGGTAAACATGTGATTTCTGAACTGCGGGAAGAAGTGAGGTAAGGGGCTCAGAATGACAGGGTTTCCTGCCTGTGTGAAGAACTCTAAAATGGTATCTGCTTTGAAGGATGAGATAAATGTGTGCAATCTCTCTCAAGCTCTATGGGAAAAGACTATCATCTCATTTCCATGAACTCGCACAGAAATGGTTTAACTCATGGCACCTTTTTAAGGATCACATGAGCTTAGAATGAGAATGTGCTTAAAAATCTGGAAATCACTATTCAACTTTCAAGTATAATTATTATTTTAAAATCAAGTGAAAGGAAATGCTACTCTTCTACCTGTAGAGCACAGTATCTATAGTATTTAAATTTCCATTTAAAAGTTGTTTATGAATTCTAAACATTATTCCCAGGTGAACAAGAAAGATTTTTATCTACACTACTGTATTAGTCAGCCAAAGGGGTGTTGATGCAAATTACCAGAAATCTGTTGGTGTTTATAAAAGGGTATTTATTTGGGGTAGAAGCTTACAGTTACCAGGCCATAAAGCATAAGTTACTTCCCTCACCAAAGTCTATAACCACATGTTGAAGCAAGATGGCTGCCGACATAGGCTTGCTTCTCTCCACAAGGCCAGCTGTAGACTATCAGCCAAATGGCTCACCTCTTCCAGGGGCCTTCTCTCCTTCCTCATAACCAAGCTTCTCTGTGTGCTTACTCCCCCCCAGCTCCAGCATTAACACTAAGCATCAGAAATCCAACTCAAAACTCCAACTAACTCCTCTGCTCTGCCATGTAGTTTTATCTCAACGTCCTACTGACATGGCCCAATCAAAGCCCCAATCATAATTTAATCATGCCCAGAGGAACAGACGAGTTTACAAGCATAACCCAATATCTATTTTGGAATTCATAAATAATGCCAAACTGCTTCAACTACCATCATTTTTTTCCACATGCACTCTCATAAAACTTTATATCCTTGTAGTTGAGCACATTTTAATCACAATAATATTAATCCACAATATCTCTACAGATCAAAAAGAAATTCAAATTGCATGGAAAGTAAGCAATGGGCCTAGAATGGATTCTACATTTCCTGACCTTCAGTTTAGTGTTTCATATATTAAGACCTGGTATTTGAATAATGAACTCAAATTAACCTAAACCTCATTGCTCAAAACTTCATTAATCAGAGCAGCAAATCAGAGCACGAGTCATTTAATGAACACTAATACCCTAAAACTGCTTTAAGTGTCATTCCTCACACAGCCACCTAATTAATGAAACTCTAATCCACATCTTCTACTCCATTAAAAATGGGCCCTTTCTTTGATTACTATGTTTTAACATGCAATTTTGAGGCTCAAACCGACACTATGCTTTTCTTTCATTGCCTTGGTTTAACTTTCATTTCCCAGCTGGAAAAACTTGAACATGGTTTTCTAAAACTGGCACAGCTGATTTACAGCCAAATCAATCTTCTCCTGGATTTATTTTATTTTAAAATCTATATAGCATTAGAACAACTGATAGGCTTCTATTAGTATAGATTTTCTATAGAAAATATAGAGACACAAGCAGGTACAAATATGGTTAGTATGTCTTGTGTCAGTTTTCCCACATCTGTAACAACAAGAATTCAGGAGAGTTCCTTTGAAAACAGGTCCTGGGTTAAAATACTAAAAGTAGATCCTAAAAGACCCAACTGTATTTATCATACCAATATTTTACATAATAAATAAGCCTTGAATTATTACTTTTTTCAACGGTTTAGTCATTCATAAAAACCCTATCCAAAGCTATTATTAAAAATAAGCTAGAATGTGGGTAGGCCCCAAGAGGGTAGGGATGTTATAAGTTTTGTCTGCTGTCCAATACTCAGGGCATAGAACAGTACCTAGGATATAGTAGGCACTCAATAAAATATTTGTTGAGTGAAAAGGAATTGGGAATCAAGCAGAAGCTCTGGCTGAGGGAAGAGACACATATTAGCCAGGATAGATCACAGAAAGCCTTAACAAAGCTTCCAATAAAGAAGTCTTTAATAAATTAATATCTCAATTGATAATGAAACATTACCAGTCTTATTGTTATCCTTTGCCTCCAAAAAGCACACTCTTCAATACTTATGACCACATATTTTTGCATCAGGAAATGAATTATACATCACAACCAAACAGTTCTAAAATTGAGGAAATCTAAATAAGATTAGCTTCAAAGTAATCAAAGTCGATTTTTTTCAGAGCAATAATTACAACTGAAATGAAAGTCAGTAAAGAACAAGTTGATTTTATTCTAATTGCCATTAAAACTTATTAAAACTCCAACAAAAGTATTTTTTACCTCTCCCCTTTTGCTGAGAGGCTGTTTGGGACTTCCAGTTCAAGATGCACAATGGGTTCAAGAAAGTCCTTTCCACTCTAAATATATAGCAATGATGGATTAAAACACATACACACACACACACAAACACACACACAGGTTGAGGGGAGTAAAAATGACAGTCAATACAATCCAATATTTTCATGAACAAGAAATGGAACATAAATCAAGACACTTGGCAGGAGCTGAAGCAGTGATCACGTGAGCTAAGGGTCTAGAATTATGCTGACAGCAGAAATTTGACTTCTGTTGAGTAAAGAGGAATAAAAATGTTTCATAGATGATGGGGGACTACATATGGTATGTCTTGTTGCCTCCCCAACTCACCTTCCTGACAAAAAAAAAAAAAGGCTGGCAAAGTTTCTGCCAACTAATGCCTGGATTTTATCTTGAGGAAATAGAGGTGAAAAGACAAACTTCCTGACCAGAAACTAAGCCAAGTCCTCTTCTAGCTCCATAACTGAATTGACCATTTCTCCAATAGTAGTTTGGAGGAGTGTGATAGGCTGAATTATGTACCCCAGAAAAACATGTTCTCATTCCATTTCCAAGGGTGTGAACCCAATGAAAATAGGACCTTTTGAAGACGTCATTTTTAGTTAAAGTGTGGCCAAGTGATTCAGGTTAGGCTTTAATCTGGATTACTAGAGTCTTTTATAAACACAATAGAATTCAGATATAGGAAGACAAAGCCATGTGAAGGAAAGAAGCTGGATGTAAGCAGAATCCGAACAGAGAAAGGAGAAGATGCCACCATGTGCTGGAAATGGCAAGGGCCCAAGGACTACCAGCAGCCATCCCAAGAATGCCACAGTTTTCAGGGAGAAAGCATTGCCTTGCTTACGATTCAATTTTGGATTTCTCCTAACCTCAAAACTATGAACCAATAAATTCCCATTGCTTAAGCCAACCCATTATATGTTATTTGTTTTAGTAGCTGGGAAATTGAGACAAATCTGAAATTTTATAGGACTGCATTCCAGAATGGGAGTCTAAATTCTAGGTGGAAACTACTGCAAAAATATTAAAAGAGAGCATTGATGGAGGGAGGACAGGAGAGAGAAAGGAAAAGAAAACAAAAAATCTGCCACTCAAAATAATTCAGCCCTATTCAATATTTCAAGCCATAAATAAAGCTAATACAAAGAAAAATCTATAAATAAAATCAGCAATTTGAACATAAATGCACAGTAGACGAAATTAATTTTATGAAACAATTTGACAAAGATCTTAAATGAGCATGTTGACAATGGTCAGAGACTAATGAAGACAAAATTATGAAAAAAAAAAAGAACAAAGCATATAAAATTAAAATAGTTGGAAATGAATTAAGAATAGATCAGAACAAAAAATAGGAACCTTGAAAATTAAAATGATAGTTACTGAAATTAAAAGATGCTATACATGGGATAAATATTAGACTGGGATCAGTCAAAGAGTGAATTAATAAAAAGGCAATCAAAACTGAGGAGTTCACCCAGAATGCAGTACAGAAATACAAAGGTAAAAACTGTGTAAGAATATTTAATATATATGAAAGTGCCTGTGGCAGTTTGATATTATTTATGAATTCCAAAAAGAGATACTGATTATCTCTGTTAATCAGTATCTGGTCTGTTCCTCTAAGAATGATACCCTTTGATTTAAATTCAAAGGCTTTATGTTTACTTGATTAAATCAAGATTAGGGCTTTGATTCGACCATGTCATTAGAGCTTGCAGGGTTGAACCCTCACCCTCTTGGTGGACTGATAAAACAGACTCTCACACAGAAGTAAATACACAGAGAAGATACACGGGTATAGAGAGAGCTCCACAGACAAAGCAGAGGAAAGAACTTGATCCTGGGGCCCCCAGAGAGAGATGAGCCATTCACCTGATAGTTTACAGCTGACCTCATGAAGAAAATAGAGCATCCGAGCCTGGAAAGAAATGAGTCCTCCAGCTTACAGCTGAGATTGGAAGAAGCTGGACCCATGGAGCCTTGAGAGAGATAGAGGAAGGCTGAACCCTTGCAGACATCACCTGCCATCTTGCTTCAATATGTGGCAACAGACTTTGGGTGAGAAGGTACCTCTTATGGTACCTGGAGTTGGACTCTTTAGGGCCTTGTAACTGTAAACTTTTACCCCAAATAAATACCCTTCATAAAAACCAACAGATTTCTGGTACTTTGCATCAGAACCCTTTTGACTGACTAATACAGTGCCACAACATATTCTCAAGAAAAAAAGAATGGAAGGAATGGTAAAAAGACACAAAGAGACATTTGATGAGAATTTTCCAGAATTAAATAAAAATAGCATGAGTTGTTAGGTTGAAAGCACCCTCCAAGTGCAGAATAAATAAGGATAAATTTAGACTTAGACACATTACAATGGTATTTCAGAATCTTAAAAATGACCAGAGGCAAAAAATACAAATTATCTACCTTAGAATCTTATTAGCTGCAACAGACTGAAAGAAAAAAAAGATATTTTCAAGGTGCTGAGGGAAGATAACTATCCACTTAGAATTTTATACCCAGTTAAACTATTAGTCAAATTAAGAGCAAAATAAAGAATTTTTTAAAAAATTTTTTATATATTTTTAAAGATACTTAGATTATACAAATGTTACACAGAAAATATAGAGATACCTATATGGCCCACTCCCCACAACTCCCACATAAGTAACATCCTTCATTAGTGTGGCACATTCATTGCAACTGACAAACGCATCCTGGGGAATTGCCAATGAGCATGGACCATAGTTCACATTGTAGTTTACACTCTCTCCCACACAATGATGCAGGCTATGGGAAGATATATAGTGGCATATATCTGTCACTGCAATGCCATTCAGGATGATTCTCAGGTACCGAAAAAGCCCCCACATTACACCTATTTTTCCCTCCCCCTACCCCCAGAGCCTCCAGTGGCCACTGCCTTCACATCATTGCTGTAATTTCTTCCATTGCTAGAATCAAAATTCTATTGTAGAATACCAATAAGTCTACTCTAGTCCATAGTTCATTCCCCAATCCTGAGGATTCTGGGATGGTGATGTCTACTCCACCTCCAGTTGAGAGGGGGCCTCGATCCCATACAGCCAATGGATGGGACTCTCCCACTTGCAGCTATAGGCTCTCTCGCCTCCTTGGCATGATGGTTGTCAAGCCTCACCTCCTTGTCAGTTGTCCTGGGTGAGTACAATGAACTGAAGAGCAGGCATT
>JAQZBX010048428.1:0-20186 GCA_029593785.1 Cabassous unicinctus
CCCTTGTTGTTTGCACTTGCTGTGTCTGTTTGTCTTCCTTATTTCTTTAGGAAGCACCAGGAACCAAACCCAGACCTCCAATGTAGGAGGGAGGCACCCAACTGCCCGAGCCACCTCCACTCTGGTTATCTTTCTTTTTAAAGATCTCAATAGTAACTGAAGAAGTAGGAAATAGATAACATTGCAATTAGCACAAATTTTCATTTTTATAGCAGGATCCCTTAAATTTTTTACATTCAGTTAGCATTGCCATTTATATAAGTAAACATACACAGAGAAAAATGTGTGTGTGTGTGTGTGTGTGTGTGTGTGTTAATAATTGCAGTGAAACACCTAGATTCTACTGTTAAATAGTCATGTGAATTTGGGCTAACCACTTAATCTCTCTGGATCCCAGTTTCCTTATCTGTACATCGAGAACAATAATCCCTTTGTTACCAACCTCAATAACCCTTTGTAAGGCTCAAGAAAATCAACAAAGCACCATGTAAGATATTAAATTCATTTCTTATCTTTAATGCTTTAAACGGTCACATGCCTGAAGGGAAAGAATAGAACCAGATTTGTGACCAACAAGAAGAAAAATGCTTAATGATGTCCTATTTATTGCATGGCCATAGCTAGTTTGGTTACACACAAATCAATCCATTCTCGACTATATAGAGTAAAGAGATGAGGAAGGAGGTTGCAAAGAACCTCAGACCACAATTAAATGAAAGAAAAATCCACTCTCGGTTCTTCAGGGGCTGATAAGCCCCACAGAGCTGAAAAAGCAGGTGAATGTAACCAAAGCTGATCTGATCAGAGACCCAGAGAAAACAGTTTGCTCAGCCTCATCCTTGAGCCAAGAGCCCCAGCCTCTACCTAGAGCCCTGTCCCAACACAATGAAGTACTGACTGTGCCCTGGTTGTAGTAAAGGAACTTTCATGATTCTCGGAGGATCCTTCAACCAAGGCAGTACTGACCAAAATCCAGACTAGCTAGGAGAGGAAGGCACACTCCAAACGCTCCTCCTGCTCGGCCTCTCACTTGTTAAACATGCAATTTAATCACTCTGTGCCTCAATTTTGTCTATAAAATGGGTATAACAATAGGACCTGCCTCATTAGATTATTGTGAAAAGCAAAGCATTAGTACAAGTAGAGTGCTCAAACTGTGTTGGACATATAAGCATTCAATGCATGTTAACTGCTGCTACTGCTGACATTATTAGTATCTCATTAACTTGCTTTTCCATGGTATTCACTATGGACAAATACTATGTGTCCCTCACAGCTCTTCAATTTTCTGAGACCGAAAGTTGATCCTTTAAGTCCTCTGGTCATCAATATTTAACATTTTATTCCTATACTATTACCTGACATTATGTATATATTTTATTTTCAATTACAGAGTAATAAATTATAACTATTGGCACCATTTGATGGCATATTATCCAAACCAAGCAATAACTCTGCTTTTCAGCCATATCAGCAGATGCCCCTGTAATAAGAACTAGAACTTATGCACATTTCAAGCTGTTAAACATTTGTATGATGAGGAAATATTCCAATTCCATTTGACCCCAAGAGCAGCAGCAGCTATGATATCCCTGACTCAGAACTATTTGGTAAATCGCCCTAAGAAAAGTACCAGAAGGCACCAAAACTCTCTTGATTGAGGATTAAAAATTACTCTTGGCCACTAGATGGCATTTAAATTATGTAGTAGGTTTCAACTCACACTGATCCACTAAACCTTAATTGGTTTGTGCTTGGCCCAAGTACTGTCGATTCATATATTTTAACACTGTGGGAACACTCAGACTGAATTGAGGCTTAGAAATATCCACAGCAGGTTCTGCAACCATAGACATAAGATCCTTTTGGAGTTATGAAAAAAGAGAAGTAATTTTAAATTTCTGCCCGAAATCTTCAGATGAGGTTTTTTATTTTTTATTTTTAAGTAAAGTATCAAGGGTAAAATTGAGAGACTGGACAACTTATGTCTTTTCAATTCACTTTGTTTTAACAGGAAGCCTTAATAACCACAGAACAGCATAATTCATTGGCAACTTCTCTCAGCTCCCAGCCTTGTCTCTCCCTTTTTACTGGGTCCAGCAGCCTCATCAAATCTGCCTTTCCCCACCCCAATTAACTCCTAGGAAAAGACCAGCCATGAACTAGTGTAACATCCCAGAGGAGAGAATAGAATAGAATCCTCATTGTATTAAAGGGCTGTTAAAGAGAGGAGAACAATCAGATCATTTATTTTTTCATCTCCCACAAGGATATTAAGAAACATTTTAAATTTCGACAATAAGACTTTAAGGTAGTCATAAAGATGAAAATGAAATAAACACTAAAATAAACTACAAAATAAATGATTTTTTCTTTCTTTCTTTTCATGTACTAGAGGAGACACTCTTCTATGAGGGGAGATTTCACGGATACAGCACGGACGGATTCAGACTTCCTGTCAGTTTTGAAGGCTATGGTGCTAAATTCAAGTTGTCCACCAGGTGGGGCTAATACACACTAAGTCTGTGTAACTGGTCGAACGTTTTTATCGATGGTAGAATGAGGTACGGCATATTTAATTATGAGTATGATTTAAGAAGTCCTCTTCAAGGGGAAAACCATGCGTGATCATCTAAAAAGCTTAATAACAAATTATTAATTACCTAATAAGATGGAGAATTGAATACACGTCTCCTCTCCCTCCCAACAGGAAAGGAAAGTAAAAGTTATAAACCCGCAGGGGAAAAGAGAATGGGAGAGAGTAAAGAGCAGACCAAAACACATTTTTAGGAAGTTGGCAACGGGATGGCTGAGTATAACAAGCCTAGGAAAAAGTGAAACTCAAGCACTAACCAAAGGGGAGACCAATGAGAAGCAGAAGCAAGCCTGTCCCACACCAGAACCCTGGGGACTGGGGGGTCAGAAGCACTACCCTGATTGGGAACACGTGATCCAGGGATGAACTGAAAACAGAAGATGAGGGAAACCTACATTCTGGCCTGCAAGACCTCCCAGTCCCTTTTCCCAGAGAACTGTCAGACCAGGTGGATTTGCCCCTTCCAAAACTGGAGATTAACTGATTCTTGACACTATTTGACAAGCTGGCTAGAAATTGGCTCACCCTTTGCTATTAATCCTCCAGTGAAGCTTACCACTCAATAGGCATCCCCTCTTCTCACTACAATCAGCTTTTCCTATCCTCACTCTTAAATATCAACAGACTAAGATCACAAAACATTTTAGGAAAGCCTCCACCATAAAAGATCCAGATCAGAGCAAAAAGAAAAAAAGAAGAGGAGGAAAAAAAAAAACTTAGAGGAAACAGACAATGCAGACAATAGAAGGAATTTTAAAAGAAACTGTAATTAATATCCCCTGAGAAAGAAGAGAAGCTGTTGGACCCATGAAACAAAGAATAAAGTGCTATAAAAAATTTTTAATTGCATATTCAAGGTCTTATAAAATTTTTCCTGAAACAACCAAATTTCCCTGTAAGTTACACTGTTTTACACAGTCAGATGTCTAGACAGACAGGGGCTTTTAAACAGCTTGAACTTTATAAAGCTACATACTTCTGTGGGATATAAATGTATCCTTGTTGCCATAGATATGTTTTCTGGATAGACACCCACACAGTAGCTAACAAAATATTAAACTTCTCTCCTGTTAAGTCCTGCTACTTTCTAAAATAAGATGGCCAAAAGCTTTGGAATATATAAGCCTGGCCTAATGAAGGAAAACAGGCTAATAAACCAAGCCCTCCATCTTAATGATAGTACTTAAGAATCACTTATTCCTACGTGGCAGTTTGAGATTATTTTTGTGAATTCCAAAAAAGAGAAGGATAATGTTTGTAAACTGGTCTGCTCCTCTGGGTGTGATACCCTTTGAATGCATTATATTCAACTGACATGTCTTGATTAAATTACCTGTTAAGATTAGGACTTTGATTCGACCAGGGTTGAGTGCCCGCCACCTTGGTGGACTGATATAAATGGACACTCACTCATGAAGACACATGGAAGAGGAGAGAGAACTTGGTCATTTCAGTCCTGCCACGTGACAGAAAGGAGAAGGCTCAAACAGCTAAAGCCCTAGGAAGAGAGATGAGTCATTTGCCTGATAGTTTGCAGCCGAAGAGAACAGAGCAGCTGAGCAGCTGAGAAGGCCTGAGAGACCAGGCAGAGATCGCCCACCATCTTGCTTCAACACGTGGCAACTGACTTTGGTGAGAAAGCAGCCTTGAGTTGGACTCTTTAGGGCCTTGTAACTGTAAGCTTTTACCCCCAAATAAATACCCTTTATAAAAGCCAATAGGTTTCTTGTACTTTGCATCAGCATCCCTTTGGCTGGCTATATCCTGTAATAATGAAATTACAACTAATTATAATTAGGTGTAGTTTCAGGAGTTGCTTCCTGAAAACCTCCTTGTTATCATATGTGGCCTCTAAGACGAACTTCAAATAAACTCACTACCCACCCCGCAATGTGGGACATGACTCCCAGGGATAAGCCTCCCTAGCACCAAAGTATTATTACCAAGCGTTAATCAATGATGCATTTGAAGAAAGACATTGATTGAAAGAGAGAAGTATTAAATAAAAAGAGTTTTTATGGCTAAGAGATTTCAAAGTAATTTTGGAGGTCATTTAGGAGGTAATGCTTAGGCAGGTCTCAGCCAGACTTCACAAAATGCCACAGCAAATAAGGCCACCAAAAAAAGTGCTCCTGAAGGCCCTAGGGATGTCTGGACACCATAGGCAAGCCATATGAAAGCAACATCCCCTCAGAAGGCCCTTTCTGGGAATGTATGCAAAGCTATTTCCCCAATATAACACAGCTGCAATCATTTGTAGGTCACCTAATCATGATTCTTCTACTTCTTTCATTTTAACCTATAATTTTCAATTGCTTGTTAAGTATAATTTTCAGGGACTTAAAGCCCTTGGATTCATCCCAGACCAGGTGAGCCCAGAAACCCAGCAGATAGGTGGCCAACTCCTCTCCAGTTCTTCGGACATGTCCTGGACAACTAACAAAACAATGGAGATAGACCAGCCCCAACCCAAAAGTGAGGAGTGTCTTCAACAGCAAGCAAAACAATTTCATTCCTCTGCCCCATAATACCTACATCCTTTCTCAGCCTGAAGCAGAGTGAGCATCATCCCATCCCTCATGATTGAGGAACGAGCAATAATGAGGGAATGTAACCACTGACTAAAGCAGATTTCCTGTTATTGTAGTTGTTATCTTGTGTTAACTGAGTAACTTCTAATATTGATATAATTTTTTAAAATTTTGAATAAAATCTTATTAGAGGTTTAAGAAAAAGAAAAAATCAAAGAACAAGAAAAAGCTCCAGCAAACTCATTAATTTTTAATTCTTTGATATTAAATCTTTGGTTATTACAATCTTTGAAGGAAATTGTAAAGGAAATGTCCCATAAAAGGAAACAAAAGCTAAAAAAAAATTAAAAAGGAAAATAAGAGAAAAAATAGGAACATTAGAAAATCAATCCAGACTCCCCAACATTAGATGAACAGAGTTTCTAGAACAGGGTTTCTTAACAAAGGGTCCATGAGATCAAATTGAAATTTAAAAAAACATTATTCTTGTGGGGACGTGTTGGTGCAGATGTGATATATTTATTAAATAATACACAGTATAGTGTGGACTTAGTAAGGGGTCTGTGGTATTCACCTGACTGGCAAAGGGGTCCGTGGAACAAGAAAGGTTAAGAACCCCTGTTCTAGAAAGAGAAATGAGAATAAATTAAAGGGAGAAAGGGAGGTAATTATTGAAGAAATAATATAAGACTGTTTCCCCAAACAAAGAAATGAATTTCCAGATTAATTTTAAAAGATCTAAGGCATATCACTGTACAATTTCAGGACTTGAGGGATAAATAAGTTACCCTAAAAGCCTTCAAAGGAAAAAATAAAAAAGGCTATATACATAGAACAAGTAATCAGAACACATTGGATGTCTAAACTACATTGGAAACTAGAAGCCAATAGAATAATGACTTCAAAATGTTAAGGCTAAAATACTTTTATACCTAGAATTCTATACCCAGCCAAACTCTCAATGGAGTATGAGAGTAAATGTATTTTCAGACATGTAAGTTCCCAAAACGTCTTCCTTCAACTCCTCTATGAGAAGCTGCTGCAGGTTGTTTTCTTCAAAAAATAAAACAGGAATTAATTTAAGCAGAAGACTTGGGATCCAGGACACATGAAATCCAACCCAGGAAAGAGGGGAAGAGAATTCCCCGATGGTGGTAAAGGAAGTGTCAAGAGGAAGCTCTGCAACACCTTATAATACACAGTCTGCTAGATGTGGTTGGAGAACTACAGGAGGGATGTCTCCATAGAAAATACATATTTTTAAAAAGCACTGATAGGGAAGCGGATGTGGCTCAAGTGATTGGGCTCCCATCTACCATATGGGAGGTCCTGAGTTCAATTCTCGGGGTCTCCTGGTGAAGGCAAGCTGGCCCGTGTGGTGAGCTGGCCTGCGCAGAGAGCTGGCCCACACGGAGAGCTGGGGCAACAAGATGATGCAACAAAAAAAAGACAGAGGAAAAAGACAAAGAGAGACACAACAAACCAAGGAGCTGAGGTGGCTCAAGTGATTGAATGCCTCTCTCTCACATCAGAAGGTCCCGGGATTGGTTCCCGGTGCCTCCTAAAAAGAGAAAACAAGAGAAAACAAGCAGACACAGAAGCATACCCAGTGAATGTACACAGAATGCAGACAGCGAGCACAAGCTGCAAGCGGGGGGGAATAAAAAAAATAATAAAATTTTAAAAAGAGAAATTCTATGTTCTCAAATCTTCCTTGATTCCCCACAAAATACTTAAAAAGAAAAAAAACACTGATAGATTATGGGATTTATTTGAACTTTCTGAAGGGGGATTTTACTCTTCTCTTGGAATTTATGGACATGAACTAGTCATAGATACATTAAAAACTAAGCTAATTTTAAAAGCATGGTAATATGTGATCCTGGATTAAATCTTGGATGTAAAATTTTAAAAAGCCATGAAGATATTAACTAGGACAGGTGGAGAAATTTGAATAGGGGGTTATACATTAAATAATGTTATTGTGTCAGTGTAAAATTTCTTAGGTATGATAAAGGTATTGTAGTTAAGTATATTTAAACTCACAAGCATCGTTGATGGAGGAGGGAAACTGCCTAGCGAAATCCAGTCACCAAAACAGGTGAGTTTGAAGGGATGAATACTTTTCAGGTGGGAGGAAGGGAGTTTTAGGCTAAGGCAAGAGCATGGAGGAAGGCACAGGGTCATGACAAAATGACAAAGCTACTCATCCAGCCATTTACCAAATATTGAATGATTGCCTATTTTTTTGCCAGGGAATTTCCTTAGAAATAACATTATAGCAGTAAACAAAGAGACCAACCTCCCTGCCTTCAAGGGGTTAACATTCTAATTGTGGGTGTGGAAAGCAGAAGGGACAGAGGGGGCAGAAGGGGCAGATAATGAAAGTGAGGAGTCTTGCAGGCAGAGGGGTTCCCTGCATTAATGTCCTGAGGGGAAACACCCCTGAAGCATTGGAGGAACAGCTGTGAAGCCAGCATGCCTGGAGGGGAGTGATGGAGGAGAGAGCAGCAGGAGAAAAGTTTCCAGAGTTACTGAGAGACCAGTTCAGGAGAGCTTTAAGGACATGATACAGATTTTGACTTTTACTCTGAATGTATTGAGCAGAGGAGTAAAATAATCTAATCTCGTTATTAAGAGGATCACTTTGGCTTCTGTGTTGACAATAGACTCAGGGGGACAAAAGTAAAAGTAGGGAAGCCAAGTGTGACCACTGTGTCACTTCTATGATATGACCTATGTCATAGGTCTGGAAATTAATCACTGAATTAAACCAGGTGGAGGTCATTACAACCTTCACAAGAGCAGTTTTGATGGCATGGCAAGGGTGAAATCTGATTGGAGTGAGTGCAGGAAAGAAAGGAAAGAGAGAAAGTGGAGGGATGTTGAGGTGTTCTGCTAGGAAGGGGAGCAAAGAAATGGAGCTGGAGGTGATGTCAGAACAAAAGAGAGTTGATGAGAATAATCCAATGGGGTGGGGATGTTGCAACCCAACTCCTGAGGATACTGATCAGGGCAGCTGCAAGACCAAAGGATGCATTCGGTACAATGTCAGGCATAAGCTTTATTTATTGGGACTTATGGACAGGAGAAGGTCTTCGGAGATGGCAGGCCAAAGAATGAAAGTAGCACTCCACAAAGAGGCAGGAAAATGAGGGGCAATATATAGTGCTCAGAACAAAGACATTTCATAACAGTTATATAAATGGGGTCTGGTGATGTTATTGTAGGAAGGAATTGTACAGCCTGGAGAAAATTACAGTCTACAATACCATATGTACATTGTTCTCTTGTGAGGAAGCTTGTTACATTTTAACCTGTGCCCTGGGGCATGCATGTGGTAATGCAGGCTGTTTCCCTTAGCGAGGGAAAGCCAGGGCCCGGGGCTACGAGGCCCCCACCGTCCATCCCTATGCAGCAGTTTGTGTTGCCCCTAGTACACACACTGCATTCACATCTTACAACAGTATAGCATACAAAAGAATACTAGGAGTCCTCCACCAAAAGCTAGTAGACTTAAAAAGACTCCCCAAGAGGGGGAGTTAACTAATTAGCCAGGGGATTAATAACTACTTATGTGCTCCTTCATATGATTTAAAACTTGTGAGACATTATGAGAGTGATCAGAAATACACAACATTGAACATTATTTAATGATTGTTCCAATCTTGTTGATGGGTCATACTCTGCCATGCCAGCAAGGTGTTTTATGCTGTCCAATTTGCAGGAGTTATAGTCCAAGGCAGATTGTGCTGGTCTAACAGTATACAAACAACATTTCTTTCAGTAGACAATAAAGTACCAGGTAAGGAGGTTCTATGGGGGGCTTCCAATATCATATCTTTTCCCCCACCATATTGAGTTTTCTGCCATGAGATCAACAATTTAGGCATAAGGAGAGTCTATATAGACACACTTAGGGCACAAGCTATTTGCTGTCCTGATTGGTTGCCTTTTTTACTTTCACTTTTAGCTTTCAGGGAACCAATGGGGTTTTCTGTTTGGAGTTATTTATGACTGATTTTGAACCCAGAACTTTTAAACTGGACTTTGTGGCCAGGGTCTTTGACGAGCTTTATTTTGACCAGCCATCTTCCCTGTTTCCTATACTAATCTACCTCAACTTTTCTCTTAGAGAGTTTACACCCTTATTCTTAAGGGGGACCTGAAGGGTGATAGTCATTCTTCTGTAGCTGCTTCAACTGGTTAAGGGCAGTAGTCTAGTCTCTGCCTGACAGTAAACTCTCTGCTATTTTATTGAGGTTGAGGGAAGGCAGGTCCAGCACCATGTTGGAAATGGATGAAATCCCCACATGACTAAAACTTTATTCTGGAAGGCATTGATTTTGGAAGAAAAAAACTTAGACAAAGACTTCTAATATGTTCAATATCCTTCTGCATATGATCTAGAAGAGATATTATTATATTCATCAGGCATATAGGTACAGCACTTAATACTAATTAATGCACAAGTTCCTTTTTGAGTGGCAGTTAATAGATCTAAGCTTTAGGCTTGCAATACTATACATGTTGTCTCTCCATGGGAGCAGGCCATAATTCCAATAGTGTTTGTTTTAGTTCTACTCACATTACTCTGGCAATTATTGCTCCATTTGATACACAGCCAGCATGCTGCAGCACTGTTGGTCCTAGGGAGGTTCCAGTGTTCCACCAGCATGGTGCACAGCACCCTTTGGCACTATGAAACAGAGCCAGTCTGGAGGTAATGTAAGTCTGGCCATTATTGAGCCATCTCCAGCCGCCACAGGAGTCTGAAACAGCAACATACTTTCCATCTACTCCAGAAGTATGTTCAGAGATGCAGTAGATACTTTTATTATTTTAGGAGTCATGGTGACTGACTTAGCCAATAACTTAAATGGAGTTTACTGGAGGCCTGGTTTGAATGCACAAGAAAGTTTGACAATACTGAAGTCTGTTTCTTTTAGTTTTTATATACTTTCTAAATACTTCCAGTGCTAACAGATTAAATGAACTTAACTATTTTTATTTTTATTTTTTTAACTCTCTATTGATTTATTTTATTTTTAAAAATTTATTGATGTATATCACTCATACATGAACATACATAAGCTATAAGTGTTCAGTAAACATTGTGAACTTACAAAACAAACATGCATAACATCATACAGGGCTCCCACACGTCACCCCACCACAAATACTTTGCATTGTTGTGAAGCATTTGTTAAGAAATTATGAAAGAGCATCGTCAAAGTATTACTATTAACTATAGTCCATATCTTATGCCCTGTATTAGTCAGCCAAAGGGGTGCTAATGTGAAATACCAAAAATGGGTTGGTCTTTATAAAGGGTATTTATTTGGGGTAGAAGTCCACAGTTACCAGGCCATAACGCGTTAAGCTTCTTCTCTCACCACAGTCCATTGCCACGTGTTAGAGCAAGACAGCTGCCAGCATTTGCCAGTGTTCAGGCTTCTGGGGTTCCTCTCTTCCCGGGGCTGCATTTCTCTCCGGGCTTAGCTCCTGTTTCCTCCACAAGGTCAGCTATAGACGATCAGGCGAATGGCTTGCTACTCTTCTCCTGGGGCCTTCTTTCCAACATCAAACTGCTTCTCAAAAGACTGCTTTAACTCTGTTCTTTGCCTTGCCTTTTATATTCGATTCCCGACCCACCAAGGGGTGGGGCTCAACACCCTACTGATGTGGCCCAGTCAACGCCCTAATCATAACTTAATCATGCCCAGATTAACAGATCAGTTTACAAGCGTGATCCAATTATATTTTTGAAATTCATAATTACATCAAACTGCCCAACTGTAACACGCCCCTACACATTTTTTTAAAGGATTGATTTATTTATTTACTTTTATCCATTTTTATCAGTCCCCCGCCCCCATTTTTGCTGATTTTGTGTCCATTTGCTGGGCAACTCTCTGTGTCCGTTTCCTGTGCTCTTTTCTCATCCTTTGCCTCCTGTCTTCACTGGGATTCAATCCTCAGAAACTCCGATGTGGGAGAGAGGCATCCTACCACCTGTGCCACCTTAGTTCCTGGTTTTTTGGCGCGTCCCATCTTGGCTCTCCCTTGTATCACTCTCCTGTTATGTTATCATCTTGCTGCGTGGCTTGCAGGGCAAGACGGCTCACCCACGTGCAGGACCTGGCGGCGCACCCACACATGGGGCCTGGGGGGCTCACCTGCTTGCGGGGCCTGACAGCACACCCGCGCACAGGGCCCCTGGTGGCCCGTGTGCCTTCTATATATTTCTTTTTTTCATTTTTACCAGGAGGTCCTGGGGATCAAACCCAGGTCCCTCCATATGGCAGACAGACACCCAACCATTTGAACCACATCCATCCCCCTGCTATATGTCTTAAGGCTGACCAAAGATACCCAGAGTTACAGTCTTTTCCCATACAGAATGGTCATATAATAAATCTGGCTTAGTTTATCACCAGCATTCTAAAAACCAGACCTAGGGAGAAAATCTAGGTCTGGGGACACATGCATGGTTTCTGTTATATTGAATGTTTAGCCTACCCTGATTATCACAAAATCAGGTCAGCAAGAATATTTGTACTTAACTATTTTTAGTACTTTACTTTTTACTTGTATACCTTTACCATGATTATATTAATTAACTGGTATTGTATTTTAACAGTAGAGTATTTATTAGTATCCTATAAACATAGGGAGATTACATCTGAGCCAAATAAAATTGACAAGAAATGTTTTTCTTTTTCCTTTCCCTCCACAGGAGACTAAAGTTTCTTTCTTTTTTTTTTTTTAAATAAAAGTTTATATTTGTGAATAACCTTAAAAGCATACTGACTGCTAGGTTTTAGAATATAATTGTTTAATTTGTTTTAATCATAATTTAGAAAAGATTTTTCCATAGCTTTCAAGGACTTTTTCTATACTTACTTAAATTTGGTAATTGGATTAATTACCCTCATTTTAAGGCTGTTAACATCTAAATTGGGGAATTATAGGACAAACTATGGTTCTTAATTTCCCGGTCTACATTTTCCTATTTTGTCATGCCTGGCCCTTTTGCCATTCTTCCTCTTTTTCCTTATCTGAAGAAGAGTCCATAGGGTCCAATGCCTTAGAATCCCACCTAGGGGTGGTTAATATCCTCCGGACCTGGACTCAAGGCAGCCTGTGGCCCCTAACCCAAGCATATCTACATGCCAGGGTTTCTAACTGATCATTAACTTGGCGCAAGCAATCAGTTAAAGAATCTTTCATCTCTGCCTGTGTCCTTTTCTAACTTTAACTCTTTTTCTATGTGGTGCACAGAGGCCTTTGCCACTTGTTCTGCCTCAGTAGCCACCTGCAAGGCTCCTAACAGGAGCCATGCTATAGCTGCCACTATCTGGTGGTCCCTCTTTTTCATGTTTAAGTGCAGCTGCTCTGCTATCTGCTGTAGCATAGTCAGCATACCTGCCAGAGTTTTTTGGGTGTCCCCGTACTCTCTCTGCATTCCCCGCTCATCCTGGAGGGCAGCCACTCCTCCCCACATGGATGTTATAGGTCAACCCAGGATTTCCCCTGCAGATTGTCCTTTCCCTGAGCACATGCCTGCTACTGCCAGCAGTCCTTCAATCTCCTGGTTGGCTCTCCAATTGTTGCAACCCAACTCCTGAGGCACAGGTTGGAGTGGCTGCATGACCAAAGGACACATTCGGTACAGTGTCAGGCATAACTTTTATTTATTGGGACTTATGAACAGGAGAGGGTCTTTGGTGGCAGCAGGCCAAAGAATGAAAGTTGCACTCTGCAAAGAGGAGGGAAAATGAGGGGCAATATATAGGGTCTCAGAACAAAGACATTTCATAACAGAGTTACATAACTGGGGTCTGGTGATGTTATTGTAGGAAGGAATTGCACACCATGGAGAAAATTACAGTCTATGATATCATTTGTACATTATTCTCCTGTGAGGAGGTTTGTTACATTTTAACTTGTGTCCTGGTGGCCGTGTGCTGCAGGCTGAGTTTCTCTTAGGGAGGGGAAGCCAGGGTTAGAGACCTGCTGGGCCCCCACAGGGGAAACTGATAATGAAGGAGAGTGGTGGTAACAATTGCTGTAGCCATGACCTTGAGAAAATGAGAGGGAAAGGGATTGCAAGGGAAGAGGCTGCCCTTAACTAGAAGCATGGACAGCCCACACTCAGAAACGGGGGAAGGCAGAGCACGTAGACAAAAGTGTAGATGGGGTTGGACACAGTGTTGAAAGCTGTGGAAGTTCTATTCAGATGACTTTTATTTTCTTAAAGAAAGAGGAAGCAAGTAGAGAGAAAATGGGAGAGGAACTGGAGGTTTGAAGAAATTGGGGAGGTATGAAAACTAATTATCTAGGAGAGTCTAAATGTTAACTAGAAGGATTACCTAGGAAACGTGACTGCTCCTGGGAAATGTAGGATAGTTGTCAAACAGCATCAAGGGTCCACTTGACGTTGGGTCATGGATTTAGAGTGGTTGGGTACTTTCCTGCATCTATGTTACACTGAGTGGGTTCAGGCTGGGAGTTGAGACTTATACAAGGGAGCAATCTAAGGACTAATCATGGAATTTAAGCTGGGATAGGAGAAAATTGAGAATATGACTTGGGAGGAGAAGAATTGCTAGAAAGAATGAACTGCAAAGATTCAAGGTGGTAGAGTGAGATTGAGATTATGGCTGGGAAATATGATAAAGTCTAGAGCATGTCCACGGGAGCGAATGGCTGTTACAGGAGAAAGGATATGATTGTCTTAAAGGAGGACTCAAGGAACCACAGGGCCTAGCTTTGGGCAGACCATCTACTTGGATGCTGAAATCAGGAGTTGCACAGACAGAGTGGCAGTGAGCCTGGAGATAAAATCTTCAAAGAATGAGGGAGAAGGATCCAGGGCTCCATAAAAGACTGCATGAAGAAGGGGTAGAGTTGGATAGAATCTAGTAACACACTGAAAAAAAAAGTGAGGAGAAGGAGAAGTAGAGAGGGAAATGGTCTGGAATTGGCCAGGAAGAGAAAGGAGGCCATCCACCCTGCCTCGAGGCCCATGGGCAAAAGGCCATTGAACATCACTGCAAGGGAGGGCTGCAGGGTAGCTGTGTCCTCAGGGGCAAGCTGGGTTTCTGTGACAGCAGGAGTTCTTAACCTATTGTTCCATGGACCTCCTTGCCAGTCAGGAGAAAATCACAGACCCCTTACTAAGTCCACACTATACTGTGTATTATTTAATAAACATATCAGAGACTTCTGGGAAGATGGTGGACTAGAAAGACAAGGGACTCTCTCCTCCTCCAGAAAAGTAGATAGAGATCAGGATGAAACAGCCTAAAAATAGATCTTCTAGGGTTTAGGACACCAGGCAAAGGCTGGACACTGCCTAGAGGAGAGAGGGACAAAGGAGGGAAATCACGACTACAGACCTATGAATTGAAACTGGCGGCTGTTGCTGCCGGCACCATCCCCCACACTAAAGACACTTTAGAATTCTCAGGCCTCTGGGCCTGCAGCTACCAACAAAGGGGACTTCAGGGATCTACCATTCCACGAAAGGGGAGAGAGAAAGACACGGCCTAAGGCTGACTCAGCTTCTGACCCACAAATGTGGTCTGCTATGTCCCATCAGCCCTTCCAGGCTTGGTGGGACCACACTGTGGCTTGCCCTGGGAGCCAGCACAGGACTGGAGAAATCCAACCCTTGCAATCTCCCTCTATTCTAGCTGGGACTGATTGTTGAGGACACCCCAGGAGAGGGGAGAGAGAGGAACACAGTCTAAGGCTGACTCAGCTTTTGATTCACAAATTTGGTCTGCTGTGTCCCAGGAGCCCTTCCAGGCCAGGTTGGGCCATGCCATTGTTGCCTTGGGAGCTGGCAAGGGACTAAAGTATACGACTCTCCCAATCTCATTCTCTACTAACCTAGACTGATTATTGAGGACTCAGAGGGGAGTGAAAATATTTCCTAGCCAGGAAAAGGGAGGGGCTGCCAGAGAAGGCTGGAGAACTATCTCAGAGAAAGTTTGAATTACAAGGCTCCTAGCCTTCAGATGGGAAGCTCTATCACATTGATCTGGTCTGTATTGCAACAAATACACTCCAACCAGGCATTGAAATGAGCACTGTCAAGGAGCACCATCTGCTGGCAGACTGAGGAAGTGCAAGTGAGAAAATTAAAAATAGGAAAGGCTTTTTCTGGCCTGTATAGCCTCTCTCTCCAAGGCCCTAGGAAGTGAGTCTACAAACAATTACTGGGTCCAGTGCCCACTTATGAGCAACTAGCAGGGACAATCCTAACAATTCAGGTCAAGTCAAGAATCAAAGAGCAGTGGCAACACACAGCCTTCTGCCACTAAATCACTAGAAAAGAGAAAGAAATTGAGCATCTGAGCAAACTACATCCTAATCAGATGCCTAGACAGAGCAAAAAATTACAAGTCATACTAAGAAAATAGAAAACATGGCCCAAGAAAAGGAAAATATTAAAGCCCCAGAAGAGACACAGGATTTGAGAGAACTAATCAGCAAGTTGCACAGAAATTTCCAAAATCAAATTAATGAGTTGAAAGACAGTATGGTTAAAGAGATAAATGACATCAAGAAGATATTGAGAGAGTGCAAAGAATTTGAAATCCAGAACAGAAAAGTAGCATAGTTCATGGGAATGAAAGACACAATAGGTGAGATCAAAAATGCGTTAGAGGCATACAACAGAAGACTTGAAATGATAGAAGAAAGAATTAATGATACAGAAGACAAAACAGCTGAAATTGAAGAGAAAATAACAGAGAGAAAAGAAAGGAAAAAATTGAGCATGGACTCAGAGAGTTGAATGACAACATGAAATGCAACAACATACGTGTCATGGGAGTTCCAGAAGGAGAAGAGAAGGAAAAGGGGGCAGAAAGAGTATTTGAAGAAATAATAGTGGAAAATTTCCCAACTCTCACGAACTAAATGAATTTACATGGCCAAAAGCGCACCGTACCCCAATCATAATAAATCTGAATAGACCTACTCCAAGACACATACTACTCAGAATGTCAAATGTCAAAGAAAAAGAGAAAATTCTCAGAGTAGCAAGGGAGAAGCAAACCATGACATACAAGGGATGCTCAGTAAGACTTAGCATGGATTTCTCTTCTGAAACCATGGAGGTGAGAAGACAGTGATATGATACAATCAGAATATTGAAAGAGAAAAACTGCCAGCCACAAATTCTTTATCCAGCAAAATTGTCCTTCAAATATGAAGGTGAGTATAAAATATTCATAAACAAACAGAAACTAAGAGAGTTTGCAAAAAAGAATCTACCTTTACAGGAAAGCCTTAGAACCTGAAATAAAAAGATAAGAGAGAGAGGCTTGGAGGAGAGTATAGAAGAAAGAAGAGCAGAAAGGATAACCAAAAGAGTAAAAAGACAGACAAAAATATGACATGACATATGAAAACCAAAGAATAAAATGGTGGAAGTAAATAGTGCATTTACAATAATATCATTGAATATGAATGGATTAAACTTCCCAATCAAAAGATACAGGCTTAAAGAATGGATTAAAAAAAAAAAAAACATAAGCCATCCATATGCCACTTACAAGAAACTCACCTTAGACCCAGAGATACAAAATAGCTGAAAGTGAAAGGTTGGAAAAATACTCTATGAAATAGTAACCAAAAAAGAGCAGGGATAGCTATACTAATATCAGACAAAACAGACTTTAAATGCAAAAATTTTAAAAGAGATACAGAAGGCCATTATATATTAATAAAAGGGACAATCCACCAGGAAAAGAAAGCAGTCATAAATATCTATGCACCTAACCAGGGTGTCCCAAAATACATGAGACAAACTCTGGGAAAACTGAAGGGAGAAAGAGACATCTCTACAATAATCGTTGGAGGCTTCGACACCCCACTCACATCATTAGACAGAATAACTAGACAGAAGTTCAACAAGGAAACAGAGAACTTGAACAATATGATAAACGAGTTAGACCTAACAGATATATATATAGAATACTACATCCAAACTTAGCAGGTTATACATTCTTCTCAAGTGCCCATGGATCTTTCTTCAGGATAGACCATATGTTAGGGCACAATGTAGCTCTCAATGTATATAAAAAGATTGAAATTATACAAAGCATCTTCTCAGATCATAATGAAAGGAAACTGGAAAACAAAAATAGACAGGAAAAAAGTAAATTCATAAATACTTGGAGGCTGAACAACACACACCTAAATAATCAGTGGATCAAAGAAGAAATTGAAAGTGAAATCAGTAAACATATTAAGACAAATGAAAACAAGAACACAACTTATCAAAACTTATGGGGTACAGCAAAGGCAGTCTTAAGGGGGAAATTTATAGCCTTAAATGCCTATATTAAAAAAGAAGAAAGAATTAAACTCAAAGATTTAACTAAGCAACTAGAGAAACTAGAAAAAGAACAGCAAACTAATCCCAAAGTATGCAGAAGGAAAGAAATAATAAAGATTAGAGCAGAAATAAATGAAATTGAGAACAAAAAAGCAATAGAGAAAATCAACAAAACCAAAAGCTGGCTCTTTGAGAAGATCAATAAAATTGACAAACCTCTAGCTAGACTAACAAAGAAAAAAAAGAGAGAAGATGCAAATAAATAAAATCAGAAATGAAAGGGGGGGAGTTACAACTGACCCCACAGAAAAAAAAGGATCATAAGAGTATATTATGGGGGGGGGGGGCGGATGTGGCTCAAACGGTTGGGTGTCCGTCTCCCATATGGAGGGACCTGGGTTCGATCCCCAGGACCTCCCTGTAAAAAAAAATATATATATATATTATGAGAAACTGTATGCCAACAAACTAGACAATCTAGAAAAAATGGAAATTCCTAGAAATGCACAAACAACTTACACTGACACTAAAAGAAACACAAAAAATTAACAAACCAATCACATTTAAAGAGATTGAATCCATCATCAAAAATCTCCAGCAAAGAAAAGTCCAGGACCAGATGGTTTCACAGGTTAATTCTACCTAGCATTTCGAAAAGAATTAACACCAATCCTGTTTAAACACTTTCAAAAAATTCAAGAGGAGGGAAAATTACCCAACACATTTTATGAAGCCATAACCAAAGGCAGATAAAGATACTACAAGAAAAGAAAATTACAGACCGAGCTCTCTAATGAACACAGATGCAAAATTCTCAACAAAATACCTGCAAATCAAATCCAACACAATAGCAAAAGACTTATACTCCTCGACGAAGTGGAATTTCTTCCTAGTATGCAAGGCTGGTTCAACATAAGAAAATCAATCAACATAATACACCACATTAACAAATTGAAGGAAAAAAACACGTGATAATCTCAATCGATGCAGAAAAAGCATTTGACAAAATCCAGCATCATTTTTTTTTTTTATTAAAACACTTCAAAAGATAAGAATAGAAGGAAAATTCCTCAATATGATAAAAGGTATATATGAAAAACCCACAGCCAAAATCGTACTCAATGGGGAAAGGTTGAAAGCTTTCCCTCTAAGATCAGGCACAAGACAAGGGTGCCCACTGTCACCATTGCTATCCAATATTGAACTAGAAGTTCTAGCTAGGAAAGAAAAAAAATTAAAGGCATCCAAATAGGAAAAGAGGAAGTAAAACTCTCACTGTTTGCAGATGACATGACCCTGTACTTAGAATATTCTGAAGTATCCACAACAAAGCTAAATGAACTAATAAATGAATTCAGCAAAATGGCAGGATACAAGATCAACATGCAAAAATCAGTAATGTTTTTGTACACTAGTGCTGAACAATCTGAGGAGGAAATCAGGGGGAAAATTCCATTTTCAATAGCAACAAAAATACTCAAATACCTAGGAATTAACTTAACCAAAGAAGTACAGGACCTATATGCAGAAAACTACCAAACAATGCTAAAATAAATTTAAAAAGACCTAAACAAATGGAAGGACATTCCGTGTTCATAGCCTGGAAAAATAAATATTGTGAAGATGTCAATCTTACTCAAACTGATTTATAGATTCAATGCAATACCAATCAAAATACCAAAAGCTTACTTTACAGAATTAGAAAAGGCAATTACCAAATTCATTTGGAAGGGAAACTGCACTCAAATAGCCAAAAGCATTCTAAAGAAGAAGAGCGACATGGGAGGAATTCCACTGCCTGGCCTTGAAACACATTACAAAGCTACAGTGGTCAAAACAGCATGGTACTGGCATAAAGACAGACACATCAATCAGTGGAATAGAATTGATAACCCAGAAATAAACCCTCACCTTTACCGTCAACTGGTTTTTTACAAGCCTACCAAGTTCATGTTAATGGGTCAAAACAGTCTCTTCAACAAATGGTGCTGGGACAACTGGATATCTATTACCAAAAGAATGAAAGAGGACCCCTATCTCACTCCTTATGCAAGAATCAACTCAAAATGAATCAAAGACCTAAATATAAAAGCCAGAACCATAAAAGTACTTGAAGAAAATGGAGGGAAACATCTTCAAGACCTTGTAGTAGGTGGTGGTTTCTTGGATCTTACACCCAAAGCAAGTGCAACAAAAGAAAAAATAGATAAATGAGGCCTTCTCAAAATTAAACGCTTTTGCACCTCACAGGACTTTGTCAAAAAGGTAAAAAGGCAGCCAACCCAATTGGAGAAAATATTTGGAAATCACATATCTGATAAGGGTTTAATATCCAGGATATATAAAGAGATGTTACAACTCAACAATAAAAAGACAAACAACCAAATTTAAAAATGGGCAAAAGACTTGAATAGACATTTGTCCAAAGAACAACTACAAATTGCAAAAAAATGCTCAACGTCACTAATGATTAGGGAAATGCAATTCAAAACCACAATAACAGGACTTCCGGGAAGATGGCTGAGTAGTAACACACAGGAATCTCTTCTCCAGAAAAATAGCTAGAGAACTGGCTGAAACAGACCCAAAATAGATCTTCTAGGGTTTAGGACAGCAGGGAAAGACTGCATACCACCGAGAGGAGAGAGGGACAAAAGAGAGAAATCGCGACGACAGAACCAGAACTGTGAGTTTTTAATCA
>JAQZBX010048429.1:0-20197 GCA_029593785.1 Cabassous unicinctus
ACTCTGTTCTCTGCTTTGCCTTTTATATTCGATTCCCCACCCACCAAGGGGTGGGGCTCAACGCCCTACTGACGTGGCCCAGTCAACGCCCTAATCATAACTTAATCATGCCCAGATTAACAGATCAGTTTACAAGCATGATCCAATTATATTTTTGGAATTCATAATTACATCAAATTGGCCAACGGTTACAATAGGCATGTTCTCTCTATTCATCAAATGGAGCTATTTCACGTGAACTGATTCACTAATCTAGGTGAATAAACTGTCTTCAAATATAGCGCTGTTCACTTGAATATTTGACAAACATAAAAGAAACATAATTCATTAAAGCGGGTCAGCAGTGTTTATGCTGGCAAATTGAGTTGATAGTTACAGCTATTTAATCTTAATGAAAATAAACTGCATTTATATTTAGTTATTATAACATCTATTTTGCATACAGGCTTTTCATTAGTTTACTATATTCCTAGTCCAAATAACTGCAGTTTTTTTCTTTTATGGAATTTTATTAAGATATCATTGATTTTTAAATTTTGATATTAGTAATTATGTTTAAGTATTAAATACTAAACACTACCAGTATTTGACATTAAAATATTTTCTATTTCATAGATTTTATTTCTCTGCCATTGTGAAAATATTGAATAGAGAATTCAAGAGTTAAGATTAATTTTCCTAGATATCAGTGAAAACAATATATGATGTAAATATGCACAAATTCAAAGGGATTTAAGATTTGCCTAAGCCAAAAGCATATTTTAGATATTCGGGGCTACAAAGATTGATAAGATACATTTCCTGTCCTCTGTGAACTCATAATTTAATAGAAGGGAAATATATGTGTTATGTACATAATGCCAGCCAACATAAAAGAGGTACACTATAGAAATAAAGTTATATAATCAGAATGACAGGAACAAATATTCCTGATTCAGAAATCAGGGACAGTTTTGGAGAGTGGCATTTAAGTTGGGGTTTGATGGGGTGGTAGAATTTCTTAAGTGGACAAAAGGGAAATCTCTTTCATCCTGAGGAAAAAGTATGAATAAAAGCAATTATGAAATTGCATACCATGTTTCAGTAGCAGATAATAATCCAGTGTGCCTAGAGGTTAGATAATGTCTTGTGGGGGATAGGCGGGGAATAGGTGCTGATGTAGGTAAATGAGCAGTGCGGGAAACCCACATTATCGAAGGCCTTGAACTTCTTAGTGAGGATTTTGGATTTTATTCTATACATCAATGTATCTGAGGAAACTGTAATGCATCACCATGCATGCATCACAGGATATATTTGTGCATTAATTTATATGTTGGGTTGTATATACATTATATATGATTACACATAAACAATATATATGGAAAATTGTACAAACATTAAACTTGTTGTAGAGTGAAGGATAAATGGAAAGACAGGAGATTGAAGGAAGCCTAGTCATATGCTAATGCAGCATCCCCATTGAGAGGTGCTGAAAATATAGATAAAACAACATTTGGATGCAAAGGGAACAATGAGATGAGAAAGATTTTGAATTAAAAATTGATAAAAATTGGTGACTGATAGAATGCAATGAATGTAGGAGAGACAGCAATCTTTGACAACTATAAATGTTTGGCTTGAGTATAAAAAGGATGATGATTCCTGTAACCAGGACAATGGTGCAGGAATATGTACTTTTTTAAGAGTGATTATTTGTTCTAAATCTTTGCAATTTGGGATGTTGGCAGGACTAAAGGTAAATGAAGCTGTTGGAAAAATGGGTATAGAATTCAGTAACGAGGCCAAGATATAGAATTGGGGATGACCTGCATAGAGGTGATTAAATTAAATTATGGGAGTGAATACATAGAACAAGAAGAGAATAGAAATGATGCCAGAAACCTGGGGTAACTTACTGTTAAGATGGCTGAGCACAGAGAGCAATGAGGAGACTCAGATGAATTGTCTGGGACATAGATGCACAAGCAGGAGTGAATGCTTATAAAAAGCCAAGGAAGGGGGAGCGGATGTAGCTCAGTGGTTGAGCACCTGCTTCCCATGTACAAGGTCCTGGGTTCAATCCCCGGTACCTCCTAAAAAACAAACAAATCAACAAACAAAAAAGCCAAGGAAGGAGATGACTCCACAAGTGGTCTAAAGTGTCAATTGCTGTGGGACTATGCAGTATTAAAATGAAAATTATGGATTTGCCATTAGGGAGCAGTTGTGGATCTTGGAGAAAACATTTCTGCAAAGGTGGAGAGAAAACCAGTCTGATCATATTAAGGAAAGAGGCAGTGGAGATAACAAATGTAAATTACTCCTTTAAAAAGTTTTAAGTCAAGAAAGTTAGCTGGAATTGTAGTGTGATGTGGACCTAGTGGATGGAAGAACATGGACTTGACATGTCCAAACCAAGGGAAGGCACTGGTAAATTAGGAGAGAAGAGGAAAGGATAGATAGAGTGGAAATGATTGAAGGGTAAGATCAAATGTACGGTGGAGTGATTTGCCCTGAGACAGAATGAGATGTTGTATAAGGATAAAAGAAAAAAAAAAAGAGGTGTAATTGAGAAATTTGGAGGAAATTTACATGAAAAAAATATATGTATTTTAGAAATGTGTAGGGGTAGACATGACTGAGAGTCAGTTCTATGAAAGTGTTTTCACATTTGGGGAGTGAGAATCCTGTCTGGGAAAGTCACTGTGAATATCAAAGTAAGCTTGATATCTGGATTCTGTAGGAGACAGCTGTTCCTTGCAAAAGCAAGTCTTCCAAAAATTGAGGACATATCCCATGATTCTCTATGATGATAATGCCTACCAGCCAAAGACCTTACCTGCCTGTGTTCGAGCAAAGCTAGCTTTTTAAATTTGCTGTAGGAAGGAAGCACACCCCAGGTGAACTGTGGGCATATATCAGTAAGAGGAGTTGGAGAAGAGATTATAAGGCTAGAAATTTTGCTGAATAATTCTATTTTAAAAGAAGCAAGAAATAAGTCCAGATTGGACATTACCATAAAGCAGCATCTGTTCATTAATTGCTTATCTCAGGAATTGTTCAGAAAGTAGGAGTAACCAAGAGGGTTAAGGGACGTCTTTGGAGAGAAAGCAGTCATCACTCAAGAAGAGGTGTTATGTGGCTTGGAAAGAAAAGTAGTTTACATAACCTTGTCCATATCTAGTTAAAAGCTCATTTTTGTTCTGATTAACAGCAGTACTGAAAAGTGGACTTGGGATCAGCTTTCTATTTCTTTGCAAAATACATGATTAAAATAAGTGTAGAATGTTGAATCCCAAGCTCTGTACCTTGTTTGGAAATCAGGGCTGCTTTACTCAGTCAGAGTGACTTGTGTCAGATTCTCCAGGTCAGAGTATATTGTTCTTACAACACGGGTATGATCTTTGCCACAAATATTATTTGGTCTACGATTTCTGGCTTCTTTTATTCTGATGTTTTGATAAAAGCAGGTTTACATGTTCACACAGAGCTATTAGTCACCTGTTTTCAGCTCTGGGGAGTGGGTGCTGAATAGGACAAACTTGGTCAAAAGGCACTTTCTTTGGACCTGCCTTATGAGATATCTTGACCTTATTCTCAGTTATGTCCAATATTCTGAGCATAAATAGGTAGAAAATTTCAAGAAATTTCAGGAGGAAACCTTCCAAATTGGCTTTTCCTAGACATCATAGTTTTCCACATTGCTCTTCTAATCTATGGAAGTAGTTTTAAATTAAATCTATATAATGGGGATTCTGTCACAATTAGATGTGAAAATAGAATTGGAAAGACAACTATCAGCTAAGCTTTCTTTTTCCATTAGTCTCCTATGTTTTTCTGAGAATCTTCTGTCTGTAATCGATGTTCATGGTGAAGGTATATATTGAAACTAAGGTAACGGTTGTGCAGGAAGGCAGGGAGAGAGAAAAAGACATATTTCACCAAGTCCACAGAAAGAAAAATTTCAGGAGCAATTTGCAAAAAACTGGTGAATTTATGTTTTCCAGAAAAAAAAAAAGAAAAGGATGGGAAGTGATTCCTTTAGTATGGAAAAATATAAACAAATATTATAAACATTTCATTGTAAATATTATTGACACAATGATTTGTATGGTAGTCCCTATAAGGTATTTTCTGTGGGGTATAGATTTAGGACGGAAAAGCACTTGGGTCCCACAATACCCTTACAAATTAAGTGATCATTTTGGTCCCCTTTGATAAATAAACTAAATGAGGCCTGAAGAGAAAAAAGTAATTTTCCTCAATCAGACAGCCTGCTAATGAAGGAGGCCTAGAACTCACCAGATAACATTTGCTTCCTGAATAAATTGTTGTTTGTAGAAGGAACCACATTGAAATCTTCTGATTTATCATTGATACATTTACTATTTTAGCACAATATGTAAGTAATGCAGTGTGGAAAGAATAAAACTACAAGTGATAGTCTAATGGGGAAAAAGAGTAAAAACAAAAAACAAAAACCTATGGATGTTTGGACTGTACCTTTTGATATTTTTCCTATTATTTTGTATGTTCAGGTATCTGGGCCTGAAGAAGCCATAGGAGATTAAATTGAAAGTCCAACACTACAAGACATAGTTAAAGGCAACAATATATAGTTGTTACCAATTCGTTAAAAAGATATATGTTAATTCCAAGACTAGAAAATGCTTTCTTTCTATATAAATTCGCTTCTGTGATCCCTAATTTTGAGGGTTAATTAAACATGGGATTAAATAAAGTATACCCTTTTCAATTTAAGGTTTATGTACTCACGGAGTGTAATTTAGAGATTTGAAACCATGCATTTTTATTTTCAATGTAAAGAAAGGTAAGAGAAGAATCTATTATTCCTCCTTCCATCTCTTTTCTCTCTGTAAGAACAAAAAAGACCCTATAATGTTGGAGAACAGAAGTGTTTATTTTATAATTATTAAGGAGTAAAACAATCGTGGGTATCATAAAATATTATCTATACCTCTGCTATAAAGTATAGAGGTGAAACTGTGCAAAGAAAGTAAATGTTTGAAATTTCAATTACTAATGTCAATCATGGGTTTTAACTCACTTGAAGGGGAAATCAATGGTGTTATATATGCACATTAAGAAAACTGAATATAATATAAAAGAATAAATTCTTAGATATATTAAAAAAAAACAACTTTAGAATTTACCTACAGCCTAATGCAGCTAATGCCATAAAAAATATTACACAGTTGGATCCATAAAGCCATAATCCATTGTAGTTCCATTACATAATCCATTATAGTTCTCTAAGCATATTTCAATCAATGTTTTTAGTTGCCTGACTCAGGGGTGATTATTTTATAAGTCAAATTTTTAGGGCCACCCACCCATATCAGTGATGGATTGAATGTTTTGAATTATGAACCACACCTTCTGCTTTTGTATGTTATTACAAATAATTCCATAAGACCTTTAAGTGTAATATGAAGCAAAAGAATTAGATATTAAATATATAAGGCACAATATATTGTCCATATGTTTATATTGACAAATGTCTTTTTCTATTTATTTTTACTCAAGGTAATAGCTCCTGCATGTGAATATTTTTCGGACAACTATAATTGAATAGATTTGAGATACTATAACACTGTTCATGAAACCTTAATTTTTTCATTGTATGTATGTTCAATATTTGAAATTATAATATGTACATATCATTATCTTTTAAAAAGACTGATATGTACAGACATTCATACTGCCTTAATACAGAGAACACTACAACAGTACTTCAATATTTTTCTATGGTGAGAAAGAATATATTTAATTCAACAGGTATGTATTGATTGCCCACTCCATGCCAGGTTTTGTGTGAGGCACTGAGGGTGCAACAGTGAGCAAAATGGACATAGTCTTTTCCTTGTGGAGCTTTTATATTAGTACAGGACATTCCACTGCAGTGTCCTAAAGGTATGTATGGAGTGGGAGAGGGATATCAAATGTGCACAAGAATGAAAGTAGGAACTTGTTGCTCTTTACTTCTGCCTCCCCACCCCTAAAGCAGTGTCTGAAGCATAAATGATCCTAAACACATTTTTAAATGCATGAGTAAAGAGCATATTAAACAGAAAGAACAACATGTGCAGATGTTCTGGAGACAGAGAGAGAACTGAGCATTGCAGGAATGGACATCTGCCTGGATCAAGGTGGGAAGGTGAGAGGTAGGGCAGAAACTTGTAGGCTGTATTTTACTATGTACTATTTTTAATGCTAAGAACATAGAAACCCTGAGAGGGTTGTAGAAGGGAATTTACTTGATTACATTTCTGTTTAAGATCTTAGAATGGAAAGAAGAAGGTAATAGTTTGATATATTGGGGAAGGAGAATGGACATTACCTAACAATTGATTGTAATCCTGGGCAAAGAAAGGGAGAAGTCAATAAAACAATAAATTTTTGTCTTTAGCTATTCGCTAAGATTGGAATCAGGAAAAACTAACCAGCACACTTTAAAAATAATGGAAGGAAAGGAAAATATTGAATTTCATCCTACTTATGAATTAGTGGTTTCAGGATGAAGATGTTCACCATGAGGGATCTACTAAAAATGTTTTGTGAAAAAGAAAGTGTGGAAAAACTAAAGCAGATTCTATTACTTAATATGGGCAATTTGCCCATCTGCCTGTGCTCAGGTCAGTGGCTCCTGAAGTCTTAGTTTGAGTTTTTAGTTGAGTTACATATCCTAGCCACATGCCTGGAGTAATATTTCTATATTAAGAGTAAAGGAGACTGACAGTTGACCAAGATGGTTTGTTTGAGATGCTCCAGGATGCCATTCCCCCACAGAATTTATGAACAACTAGTAAAAACTGGCAGATCCATCTTCCTCAGAACTCCGGAAAACTGTTAAAGAGTTGCAGTAACTGGATGAGTGCCGAATCAAGAAAATAGATTTAAAGTAAGTAGGAGAAGCTTGTGGCACCCTTAATGGTTCTTTCCCCACACCTTCCCAGGCATGGAATAGTGCTAGTCTGTGCTCCCATTGTGGATCTCTGGCCTGGTTCCTGGAGGGAGCAGACTAAACACCAAGTGCATTCTGGGTTTCCTGTATGTCAGTGCCAATCTATCAAGTGGCAGCCTGAAAGACTGAACCAGAAAAATCCTCTCTGGTTCACCCTTCCAGAGCTTTCTCTGCAGGAAGAAGCAGCTTGTGACAACTAAAGCAGTGTAGAAACAATTAAGTCAAAGCTGTCTTTTGCAAATTATTACCTGCTTTAAGACATACAATAGAGCACCCAGGAAGAGGAGGGGAGTCTATTTCATGGAGAACAGAGGGGATAGTCAGATTGCTGTAAATGGGGAAATTCCTAAGGTTGTGAGTGAGCATCAGCTCAGGACAAGAAGTAGGCTCAGAAAAGACAGAGAAGACCCTGCACTTTACTTTCACCTTGGTGTTATCTTCTTGACAGAAGGGCTAACCTTTAAAGGAGACCGCCAGCTAATTAGATCCAACTTGTAAAGACTGACAGATGTTTTTATGTGTTGGTCTGTTTCTTTTCTTAGATCTTAACAGTCAAGAAAATCCCTGCCATATCAAGAGCTGAATAGAGACTTAAGAAACAGACAGCTCAGGGACTAAATCGCAGAGTTAAAATATTAAAACATAAAAATGTACAGTGTGCAACAAAAGATTACATTACAAACAAACAAACAAGAAATTATGGCCCATCTGAAGGAACAAGCTAAAATTTCAGAAACCATACATGAAGATAACCAGACTTTGGACATCCTGGATGAAGCTTTTTTAAAAAAATGAGCTTCATTTAAAAATATTTAAATCATGTTCAAGGAGATAAATGATATCAGAGAAGGTCTAAATGATATTAAGAAAATGATGAATGAACAGTATGAGAAAACCAATATAGAGATAGAAATTAAAAAAAAAAAAAAAAAATCAAACAGAAGTACCAGTGTTGAATACCACAATAACTGAAATGAAAAATTCTCTAGATGATTTAAAAAATAGATTGAAGCTGGCAGAAGAAAGGGTAATTGAAGTCAAAGATAAGACAACTGAAGTGATTCGGGCTGAGGAGCAAAAGAAAAAAAGAGTGAAAAAAAAGTGAACAGAGTCTAAAAGACCTGTGGGACATCATCAAGCATACCAAAGAATGCATCATGGGAGTCCAAGAAGGAGAAGAAAGAGAGAAAAGAAACAGAAGGAATATTCAAAGAAATAATGTCAATAACCTTGCCAAATTTAAAGAAAGACATAAATATATACATTCAAGAATCACAAAGAACCCCAAACATGATAAACTCTAAAGGAAACATGCCCAGACACATAGTAGTCGATATGTCCAGTGCCAAGGATAAGGGGAGAGTTCTGAAAGCTGCAAGAGAAAAGCAATGTGTTATGTACAAGGGAGCCCCAATAAGAATAATTTCCTATTTCTTATCGGAAACCATGGAAGCATGAAGATATAGTGGGATAATTAAAGTACTTAAAGAAATGCCAACCAAGAGTTTTATGTCTTTCAAAATGAGGGAGAGATTAGGACATTCCCAAATAAACAAAAGCTGAAGGAGTTTGTCACCACTAGAACTGTTCAATAACCAATGCTTCAGATTGAAAGGAAAGGACACTAGACAGTTAATGGAAGTGGCATAAAGAAATAAAGATCTCTGGTAAAGGTAACCATATGAGTAATTATAAATTCAAGTACTACTGAATTTGCTGGTATGAACTTTTACAAGTTCTAAAATGAAATGCATAAAAAAGTAATGATAAATTTAAGGTTTTGGACATACAGTGTATTATATTATAATTTGTAAAAGTAGAAGAAAAAGGTGGAGGACAAAGGGTTATAGAAACAATGTGTGTGCTATTGAAGTTAAGTTGGTATCAAATAAAAAGTGATGTTATAGATTTAGCAAGTTAAATTTAAGCCCCGTGGTAACCACAAAGTAAATATCTGAAAAAAAAAAATATAGAAGGAAATGAGAAGGGACTCAGAATGATCCTCTACAAAAATTGAATAAATATAATAGTAGGCATTTATGAAGAATTAAGGGACAACAAAAGGTATATAAGACTTACTAAGACCCAGTAGCAAAATGGCAGAAGAAATCCTATATTATCAGTAGTTATTTTAAATATAAGTAGATTAAACTCTCCAGTCAAAAGGCAGTTTGTCACAAGGGATAAAAAGCATGATCCAATAATATGTTGTTTACAGGAGACTCACTTTAAATTCAAAGACACAAGTAGGTGAAAAGTGAAAGGATGGAAAACAACATACACCATGCAAATAGTAACCAAAAGAGAGTAAGGGAAGTTGAACAAATAGCAGACAAAATAGGCTTTAATTCAAAAACTGTTATGAGGAAAATAGGTGGTCACTATATACTGATAAAGAGGTCAATTAAACAAGAAAGTAGAATAATTATATATATGCACCTAATGGCAGAGCCCCCAAATATATGAAGCAAATACTGACAGATTTGAAGGGAGAAAGAGACAGTTCTACATTAAAGTAGAAGACTTTAATACACCACTTTCAGTAGTGGATAGATCATATAGACAGGAGATCAATAAGGAAATAGAAGACTTGGATGATACTATAAACCAATAAGACCTATCAGTCATATATACAATACTTTACCATGGCAGAAATACATTCTTTTCTTTAGTTCACAAAACAAGTCTCAATAAATTTAAAAATATTTAAATCATACAGTGTATCTTTCCCAATCACAATGGAATGAAACTAGAAATCAGTAACAGAGGGAGAACTGGAAAATTTACAAATATGTGGAAATTAACACATTATTATACAATCAGTGGGTCAAGGAAGAAATCACAAAGGAAATTAGAAAATATTTTAAGGTAAAAAAAAAATGAAAGCAAATATACCAAAGCTTATGGGATGCAGCAAAAGCAGTGCTGCAAAGGAAATAAATATCTATAAATATTTAGATTAAAACATAAGAAGGATCTCAAATCAGAAACCTAACCTCACAAATGAAGGATCTAGAAAAAGAAGAGAAAACTAAACTAAAAACGAGCAAAAGAAAGGAAGAAAGATTATAGTAGAGATAAATGAAATAAAAGGAAAAAACAAAAGAGAGAATGAACAAAACCAAAAGTTGGTTCTTTGAAAAGACCAATTAAATCTTTTAGCCAGTCTGACAAGCCTTTAGCTAGACTGACAAAGGAAAAGAAAAAGAAAAAGAAAGAATGCAAATAAATGAAATCAGATATGAAAGGAAGACATTACTACTGACCCCACAGAAATAAAAAGTATTGTAAGAAGACACTATGAACAACTGTATGCCAACAAATTTCACTTAGATAACCCAGGTGAAATGGACAAATTCCTAGAGACACACAAACTACTTACACCAACTCAAGAAGAAATAGACGATCTCATCAGATCATTAACAAGTAAAGAGACTTAATCAGTAATCAAAAAACCACACAACAAAGTGAACCCCAGGACTATATGACTTCATTGGTGAATTTTTCCAAAAATTCCAATAAGAATTAACACCAATCTTGCTCAAACTCTTCTAAAAAATTCAAGAGGCAAGAACACTTTCCAACTTATTCTATGAAGTCAACATCACCCTAATACCAAAGCCAGATAAAGATACAAGAAGGAAAGAAAATTACAGAACAGTAATCCTTATGAGTATAGATGCAAAAATCCTCAACAAAAAAACCCAACAAGTCAAATCCAAAAACACACTAAAAGAATTATACACCTGAATTTTTACATTCAGTTGAAACAAAGACCTGAACCATTGTTCTCTAAATCAACAAGGTTTGAAAGTTCAAGCTCTTTAACTCCTTCTCTCTTGTCATTTGCCAGGTTCTTTCAAACCTTCTTCCAGAAATCCCTTCTACTGTATTCTAAATAGCCTTATCCTTGGTTCAGACCTTTATTACATCACAAACCTATTAATTCCACACCCAAATTATTCTCTTCACTGTTGCTTTAGTGAACAGAAAAGATACCTAAGCACCCCTCACTTAACCAGATACCAGAAAGCTTCAACTGTTAGGAACAGAAACATAAACTTCTAGAAAGGCATCTATGGTCACAAAGAACGAAGTGGAATAGTTAGCTACAGGCCCTTATGTCAGAGCACACTGTCTTTTGGTTGAACTGTTGAGGCTTGTGATTTAAGAAGTTTGGTTGTGTATCCCAGAATCCATTGGTTGAGTCAAATTATAAGGGAAGTTCCATGGAGCATAGGAAGAGCACTGGACTTGACATCATGGGCTGGCACTGAAATCAGGCTCTGCCATTTTCATCTGTATGTCCTGGGCAAAGCACTTCCCTTCTCTGAGTACATGGTGTGTTTTTGTCAGGGTTAAATTAATTAATGCAGATAAAAGTACCCAGTGTACAACTGGGCTCATGAAAGGCTTGTTTAATTTGTTATTTTGGGGTCGTTTTTCTTCAAGTGTTTTAACTAATCAAAACCATAAATACAAATACATGTCTCACATTTTTAGGTAACTTTCTAAGGTAATTTTCACTTCAAAGATTTCTGGTACTTGTGTAGGGGAAGATATCCCTCCTATTCCAATATCACTCAGTCATTCAACAACTGTTCATTCTAACCAGCTTTCCACCAGGAGATTTTTTTTTTTTTTTTTTATCTGTCAAGAAAATGATCATCTTCAATCTTAAAGCCAAGTGGTGGAACTAATATAATTTCTAGCAATGGGAATAGTATAAAATAGATTTTTACATTTTATCTGTCCAGCATATTCAGCAACCTTCCTTTTATCCATCCACCCATCTACCACTCAAATTTACTAAATGTACACTATGTGAAGCACTATGTGAGGTACTGCATATATATAGACAAAATGCACTGTCTCTTTCATCGAGGAGCCTATGTTTTGTTCAATTGTTTCCATTCTGGTAAATGTATATCTATGGATGTTAGGTGCTTGAGTAAATTCTCAATGTCTTGAAAATAGAGGAAAGTGAGAAAGCAAAAGAAATGTAAAATATTTAAATTGTTCAGAGATTTGTGGAATCTTCACAAATTTGATTTATAAACACACATGCAAGATGTTTATGAGGATGTGTATAATTAATATATGATTCTAGTACTCTCTATAAAGTTTTAAAAACAATCTGAAGTACGTACAGGTAAACTGGATGTAGACTATAAAAAAATGAAAGTATCCCAAAGACATGATTTGGGAAGACAAATTTTATGCTATCTATTTGCAGTAATAACATATTTTTCTAGGGATATTTATACAGCATATTAATTTATAATATTCTCACTGAACTATCAGTTTACCCAATGGAAGAAAAGGGGGAGTCTTCCAAATTGAAACAAACAAAAACAATTACAAATATGTGACATAGACTGATGATCTCTGATATAAATATCTATTCTTTATCTGTGAGAGGAGACATATCCAGCAAATAACTCCCAGATAATAGATCTAAGCCAACTTCCAATGAAAAGGTATTCATATCAAGGTGTTTGCATAAGACAAATTTCATGCAAAAATATGTTTTAAAATGTCTAAAATATATTTTAACCTGAAAACTGAAGGAAGAGATGGTTCCCCAAACTACTGGTACACATATACCTATAAAACTTCACCAATGATATATGCAAAAGGGAAGGATAATTCATGATCATATCATTCAACCATGCAGTGAAAAGTGTGTGATGAGGAAAGAGAAAGAAGGCAACTGAGTGAGCTTATGCATATATTCATGGCCAATTTTAGAGAGCAGGCTCAGTAGACTTGGTTTATCCTTATGAAACATTTTTGAAATTGCTCTCTATCAATGTTAATTAGGATATGAAATTAAAATCTGTTCACATCCAACTGAATGTTATGTCAGCAATATAGGGCACATATTTAGTTGGTCCCTGACAGGATTTTAATTTCTGCAGTCAATTTCTAGGAAAATTTTGTACAAAATTGAATGCACTGATCCATATTTTCTATTGACAGCTGCCAAGGTCCTGCAAAAGCCATCTGTCTTACTATTATTGCCTTTTACTAGATTTCTGAAATTCCTTGTGCATAAGAGGAGAGTATCCAAGCATAACTCTGACTGTATTAAAATTGCATCCTTTCTTAGTAATTGCTCATCTATTCAAAACCTTTCATGCAAATATTTTTAAACAAATTGATGTTATCCTATTATTTCAGTTAATCTACTATTCTAAAATATCTGGGACATGTTTTATTGCTATGTTTTCTACACATGGGTATCTTGGATAGCTGTGGAGGCAGTACAGCATATTTTTATGAAATAATTATATTCAGTGCATTAAGAGACACTTTTATAGTTCTTAATGTTTATCTAGCAAATATTTGATTTCCTTGAAATGTCATTGAGGAAGTACAGTTAGTATAAGATTGTTTGTCTAATATAGGCTAGTATTCTTCTGTTTCATAAAAGATAATTCTAGAGCAACCATTAAGATTTTGTCCGAAATATCTATTGTTTATTATTTTGGAAAAGAAGCATAATACTCTAACTCAATCCAAGTGATGCTAAGAGAAAGAGTCAGATGTTATTTCATTTGCAATTTAGAAATTACTTTGACGTTTTAAAATTTTTAATTATTTTATTTAATTACTTAAGTGCAAACCATGACAGGGCTTCTGCCAAAACAATATGAATGATGGTAACACAAGAAAACTAATTCAAATGGATTTTCTACAAAACATCAAATTTGAAGGTAATGTATCTTGCACTTTCCACTTCATTCAAACATTAATTCTCTTGTCATCAAAGGTTAAGCAATGTACAATTCTAATCGATTACTTAATAGAAAACATCAGACTGTCTGCTACTACTGTTTATTTTTGTCTTTCTCACTTTTTTCTTTTTTACTTCTATACCTTAACCAACCAACAAATATTAATAGTATGTTTCTCATATACGCGGATTGCAAAACAAGTGTTGTACATAGTTCTGCTCTTTAAAACAATTGTCAATTTCCTTCCCTTTTTTTTTTAATTTTTCCTTCATTTTTCCTTCATTTTCCCCTCCTTTCTTCCTCTCCTCCCTCACTTCCTTTCTACATTTTCCTGACTTTCTTCCATCTTCGTTGCGTTCTCCTGTCTTCGATAATTAGTCACAAAGCATGAAATCCCAGAGATTCTTAGACTTTCTGACCTCCCTCTGTAAAGTAAAGGGAAGCTGAACATTTGGAACTTTCACCTGCCATTTCATTTTCATCCATTGATGTACTCATGCGTACAGATTACAAAGTTTCAGCATTTTCTTGATTGCTCTTTTGCATAGAACATTTGAATGTGTGTTAATCTCTTTTAAAAAACAGTATCCAAGAATCAGCCCCTGGATCCTTCCATTCTAAGCAAACCAAGCAGTTTTAGTTACAAGAATTACTTGTGAAAATAAATGAGTCCAAACATCTAGCCTCTACCCATGTTGAAAGGGGGAGTGGTAGAAAAGCATATGAACTACTCAGTGGCTTCATTATTCCCGTGTTTAAATATTTGAGGGAAAGGAAGAATAAAAGGAGGAAGAAAGCAAATATTTGTTGAGCATATATACCATGTTCTCTAGGCTCTGTGCTAGGCATTTTCACAACATCATTTTGTTTAGAGGCATGGCACCTGCAGGCGCATCAGTGCAAACTAGGGATCCTCTGCTGAGCCAGCCCCATAAAAGAAGCTGTAAATAGCATATAATGAAAGGAGGCTGGTGGCTACACCAAAATAATTTGCTCATGATTTTGCAAGGCATGCTTTAATGTCCCAACAGCAGGTGTTTAAATCACTGCAGTAACTGTCCAAGGCCAAGGTCATTATTGCAAGCCTTCCCTCATCTGGTGTGAAAGGATCAGGTCCTAAGTGGAAAATAGTGCACACAGCCATTAAGAACACTAGCTTTGGGGATGAGCCAAGGTGGACTACCAAATCTGCAGTTTTCAGGTTGTGTGTCTGAATACATTCGTTTCTCTAAGGTTTGCATTTTCTGTAAATGAGGCTTATTATACCTACCTCTTAAATTGTCTTGGGAGTAAAAAAAAAGTTTTGTTATCTATAAGGACTCACAAGGCCATATTGATGGTTTTATTATTACTGCTAATTTGACAAATTTGCATTTTATTCCACAATATTTTTGGCAGGTTATTTTTCTTTTTTGCCAGCTTTTCCCAGACTATAGACTAGATTCCAAAGTAAGACTAGCCAGAAAGGCTTAGTTTAGAAGAGAAATACTGTTTAATCATGTAATGGCAAATTCTTTTTAGGAATGCTTAAATGAAACTGTGCATATATTCCTAAGTGAGAGAATTGCCACTCTGGATACACTATTTCTAATAATTTAATCTGTACTATCATTTGTAACATCTGCTTCTTGAGTGTATTTCAAAAATTCAGAACAAAAGAGAAGGAACACGAAAGAAATGAAAGAAAGAAGGAATATGTAAGGTCATAATAGTAGGAAGGAAGGGGTAGATATCTCAAAAATATTGTAATAAAGAATTTTGCAACAATAGTTTCTAGAATTTCCTTTATTCAATGAGGAAAGTTGTGCTATTAATTAAAAAAATAGTAGTGCCTCCATTCTGAATGAAAAATCTTAACCTCTAGACACAAAAAGTTAGAGTACTCAACTGGTAACATATATTTGGTATGGATTTTATTAATTGTGACTGAAAAATAATTTTTCATGTAAAGGTCAAGTAAACACAAAAAGCTGAAATTAGCTCCAATCAGTGATTGGTAGTCTCCATTTATTGTTAATGAATGAACAGATGACAAAGCTGCCCATATTCGTAATAGTAACTGCAGGAAATATAAATCATAAGGAAAATTGTATATCCTCTTATACATTAATGGCCTCTGTGGCCAAAATATTGTTTTCCAAAGCATAGCAATATGCTATGCTTTTGAAAGACATCATAAAATCTGCTATATTCTAATCTGAGGAAAAGTTGGTATTTTATTTAAATTGGTGCAAATTGGTTTTAAACTTTTTAAATATAGAAACTTTCAAATACAGAAAAAATAGCCATCATGGGCCATTGAAATGCATGTCATTAAGTCTGTTGAGAAATAAATTTCATTGAAGAATATTTCAACTTGTAAATTTCATTCATTTTTAAGATAGATTATACATTTCATGAGCACATATGTTTTGTTCACTGCTGTATACCCAGTGCCTATGACAGTGATTCACAATGTCTTAGACCCTTAGCAAGTATTTTTTGATTATTTGTTAACCAGATTGGGATTGGAGAAGGAAGGGGTGGGAATTGGAAATACAAACCTAGAAAAGCATACAAGATGCTGAACACTCATGGTCAGGAGACTAAAGAAACGTGGTGGAAGGAAAGACTACAGCTAAGACACTCACCCGTATCAATAATGATACCTTTTTATGTCCAGTGGCAATCAATCTACTATGATATTTAACAGCTTAGAAACAAGGTGGTTTTAAGGAATATTTGAGAGAGAGAGAGAGAGAGAGAGAGAGAGAGAGAGAGAGACAGAAGAAACATTTTAAAATAGTGTTTGGAGGAATTTTTCCTTACTTCTACTGAAACTGCATGAGACTACTGATATGAATCTATAGAAGAATATTTCTTTTATATTGGAGGGATGTTATAGTCACTGGAATAGTGGAAATGTATGTCAAACCTGTAATAATTATTAATGTGTGCTAATTTGTGTTTACAAATAGGGAAGTGAAAAATGCCATATAAATTAGAGTATTATTATGAATAATAACCAATATTATGTATATTGCATTGTGCTAAGATAAAGGGAATGTGTTGAAATCATGAAAGAATTGAGTCTTCTATCTTCTGAAATTGGAGCTTATTTGAAGAGAATGGCTTCATGCAGAAAATAATAAAACCCTGCCTTCCAACATTTTTGACCTAACTTATTAAGAGGCTAGAAATATGTGGCACTATAGAGAACAATCTTAAGCTAGAGAGAGATAGACTAGTTTGTTTAATGAGTCTTTGTAGTCTCTGTAGTGATCTAGGCTTCTAGAAGGTGATGCTTTATTCAATAAATTGCATGTGAAAAATGAACCTTTTAAAAACTTTTTTTCTTCTTCCTCAGATCAGTGGCTTTTTTCCCACCTCTTTCACAAGATCTATACTGATGTCTTTCTTTCTTTCTTTCTTTCTTTTTTGCCTGAGAATGAGCAAATTAGATTGACCTAAATATTGCATGGCTGTGATTTATTTTCTGCAGAAACTCAGGAGTGTTTTGTAATTACCCTTATATATTGAATAGAAACTGAAAATGCATGAATATAACATTACTGTACCTAATTTATGCCTGTTTTCCTAATAGTACTATTTTTTATGATTTCCATATGCAAATGGGTACCTTGTGATATTGATATGCATGTTAACTTTGCCTTATTTTGTTGTTTTTGTTCACATCTTCACGCTCTCAATCGTTAAGGTTACCAGGAATAAGTACATCAAAAGATTTTCTTTTCTCTTTAATGTTAGCTACTTGTTTGGGCAGATTTTTTCCTTTTGTTTAAGAACTTAACCAATTATTTGGTATAATTTAAACCAAATTCATGCCTTAGGCATGAATATATTGTATAAATATTAAAAATATGCTCCAAAAACATAAAAAATAATTATTCAGTGTTTATGTGGCAGAGGTTTGACGTACAGTATCTTAAATTTTTACAATCCTGTAATGGAGATGTCTTATTCGTAATGTCCCATGTAGGAAATAGAATTATTGAGATTTTTTGTTTTTACCAAATTATATTTACTCCAAAATTACTTGTGAAAGTTGGTATCACATTTCAGGTTTTGTAGGTTTTTATTTGAGGGGGAAGAGGATGAAGGAAAATTTTCCAAAAATGGTCTTGATTTCATTGACATCTTTTATGTTAAGCATGATGGCACTTGCAAATGAAGAAGAAAAAGAAAAAGGAGGAGAAGGGGGGGGTGGAAGTATCTGCTACTCTGAATAGAGGACAAATGACTTTTCCCTTTATAATCAGCACTATCAGACCCTGGGTGTCTCTATCCAGTTCAGGATTCTAGCTCTTTAAATAGCACAGGAAAAAAAAAAAAATCTCAGCATTATTCAAGTGTTGAGAGGCCAAAAGCAAAAACAATCATGGTTTGGATTGGAAAAGAAAAGCCAAAGGAGTGGCATAATCAAGAGCTTTCTGGTTGAACGGAAGGGTGGCAGGTAGCTATTTATCATTTCCAAAGGCATATAACAAAAATAAGGTGTGTGCTGCAGTAGGATGGATTTAGTTTAACTATAAATTGACGGTGGGAAAAATAAACTTAAAGAAGGTATTTAACTCTTTTTGCTGGACAGTTAAAAACAGTGACGTTTCTCTCACTTAGTAGAGATGGCTTAGGTATTACTCACTTAAAAACAGTAGTGAAACGAATTATAACAAGCAAACTCATAGAGGTAGAATATAGAATATTCATTACCAGCAGAAAGAATGGAGGGAGAGAATGGGGAGCTGATGCTAACTTTTTGCAGGATTTCTACTAGGGTTGATTGTAAATGTTTGGAAATGGATAGAGGTGATGGTAGCACATTGTGGTGAGTATAATTAACAGTGCTGAATTATGTGAGTGAATGTGGTTGAAAGGGGAACTTTTGAGTCTTGTATGTTTCTAGAAGGAAAGCTAGAGGCTAAAGCAGGGACTGTATAACACAGTGAACCCTATGGTGCACAATCACTGTGGTTAAATAGTATAAATATAAGAATGTTCTTTCATGAACTATAACAAATGTGCGTCACTATTACAAGGTGTTCATAATAATAGGGTGGTATACGGGAAAAATACACCTTATGCAAACTATCAACTAGAATTAAAAGTAATATTTTAATATTCTTTCATCAGTTGAAATTGTATTTTTTATATAATTGAAATTGTATTTTTTATATAATTTTTATGTAAACCTACAACTTCTCTAATTTAAAAAATTATAATAATTTTAAAAATTATGTTAAGTGAAAGAAACCAGATACAAAATACTACATATGGTATGATTCCTTTTAAATAAAATGTAAATATAATTAAATCTATAGTGACAGAGTTAGATAAGTGGTTATGTAGGGCTGGGAAAAGATAGTGGGACAGAGGTGACTGCTAAGAGGGTAAGAGGTTTTTCCTTTTGGAGTAATGAAAATGTTCTAAAATTGGTTGTGGTGATGAATGCCCAATTCTGTGATTATATTAAAAGCCATTGATTGTATACTTTGGATGGATTGTATGATATGTGACTATATCTCAGTAAAACTGCTTAAAAAACAAGAGTGAATAAGATGAGTTATGAAATTCAAGCTTTTCAGACGATTTTAAGCAACTTTCAAAGACTGAACTAAAAAAAATCCATAATGATCACTTGTCAATTTAGAGTCTAAAGAAAGTAGTTAAGTCAAAGTGGGTTTATTTGTGTCTGGATACATGAATTTATAATATGCCATGTAGGTGGGAGAGACTTTATAACCTAAAATCACAGTAGAAATTGATTCAGAATAACAAAGTCTGAGTCAAACTTATGACTTGTTAATGGCAGAAACTTTGATGCTGAGATTTAAAAAAAAAAATACTGAAATTAAGATTTTGAAATGAACCTACTTCTTAGTCGAACCAAACAGATAATTGTTTTGTGCTTGGCATCAACTAAGATAGTTTGGGGGAATTATAAAAAAATAGGTTAACTAAAGTGTTCAGGATAGTATTTTGTATGATATTTAGTGGAGTGTTTTTATGTGATAAATCCATTAACATGGTACTGAGTAACCCTAAATTCATAATTTAGCTTCTATGTTAGAATAATTCTTACATCGTGATCCCCAATTCTCGTGTTGACAATGCCAATTTTTCATTGTTATTTTAGAAAATGGTTATTCAACACATAAGTTGTTGGGAAGCGGGTGTGGCTCAATGGATAGAGCTCCCGTTTACCATATGGGAGGCCCCGGGTTCGCTTCCCGGGGCCTCCTTGTGAGAGCAGGCTGGCCGGCGCGGTGGGCTGATGCAGCAGAACCTCACAGAAAGGGGGAGATAAGCAGACACGGAAGAAACACACAGCGAATGGACACAGTAAAACACAAGCAGCAATGGGGGGATAAATAAATAAATAAAATAAATCTTAAAAAAAAAAATCTCTGTTACTTTTCTTGGCAGGCTTTCAATTTTTTCTTTATGCTCACCCACTGTCTTCTTAATATACTTAATATCCTTTATCTCTTTA
>JAQZBX010048430.1:0-20202 GCA_029593785.1 Cabassous unicinctus
CAGTGTTCCTTCTTGGGCCCTTGTGGAGCCTCTCAGCCTGCCTATGTTAATCAATCAATTACCCTGAAGTCTCCTCTCTGCAGGTTTTGAGGCAGATTTAGTGAGTGAACTAAGTGAAAAATTTTTTTCAGTAACTTTTTCTTTTTTTTTTTTTTTTGGAGAAATAAGGGACCCAAAAAAAGGCCTCTTCTAGACCACCCTCTCTGCCGAGGGGACCCTAAATAAGCTTGTGGAAACTTATCAAACACTTCCCACTGTCTGACCCACCCCCCAGGGCTGCTGAATCTGTGATACTCCTCAGCACAGAACTATAAAATTGGCTGACTCCACCCTCTTCTGCGGCAAGTTTCGGTATCCCAGGGCAGCTAGGTAAACCAGGCTTCCTCAGCAGATTTGCCTCTTCCCTCAGCCCAGCACCACTTCCAGCTAGCTGGTGTACTCCCCAAAGCTGCAAGGGGGTCCAGGCAACCAAACCCACAGAAAGGAAACCCCTCTCCATCCTCTACCAGAGCCCTCCCACTCTCGGAGTATGCTCCCTCTCACTGGGTTGCAGGTGGGTGTCAGGGCTTGCCCTAGCCCTTTGCCATGGTGGTGGGGCTTAGCTGTCCACATCCATGACTTTCAGCTGGGGAAAAACTCATGGTTTTATCTTGAGCAATCCACCTCCCTGTCCACCTCCCTCCAGATGAATGTCCCTAAGGATCTCGCTCCATGGGCTCCCAGAATGGCCCACTTGGGCAGGATCCTGTCCCCAATCAGCTGCCCTATACTATAAAGGGCTCAGAAGAGCAGGGGAAGCCTTCCCTGGGGAGGCCACCTGCTCAGATGAGCATCAGTGGATGGAGGCTCTGCATGCTCCTTTTGTGTCACAGAAGAGAATTCAAGGACTATATCTTACATTATAGTTTACCCTTTGCCCCACACAATTTTATAGGTTTTGAAAAAATTCATAATGGCCTGTATCTGTCATTGAAATGTCATGCAGTTAAATTCCAGGGTCTCAAAAATGCCTCCATCTTGTTCTACCTCCCCTCTGAACCTCTGGGGCCTACTTCCTTTATATCAATGATACAAGTTCTTCCATTTGTTAGAATAATCATGTTTTTGTTAGTCCATATTTGCTTTCCCCCTTTATGTGTGTTCATTCCTCAGTCTTGAGGATTTTGGGATGGTGAAGCCCACATTGTCTCTGACAGAGAGGACTTAGAGGTCATAGGGCAGATGGATGGAACAGTATTGCTTGCTGTTACACACACTTTGCTTCCTGGGGTGGGCATTATCCATCTCCATCCTTTTGTTAATTGTCCTGGGTGAGTCATGAACAGGAGAGTAGGTGTTGCAACTCTGCTTAGATTTAAGGTTCAACTGGCATATGAACTGACTGAAGATTTAAGTCTTTGCAACATATATTTAAAAAGTATAGTGTTAATTATAGGTTCAAATAAGAGGCAGAAGAGATATGTGTAGGAAAATTATAAATAATTCTAACCCTGTTATATTGGGGAGGATATATTCCTAAGTAAGTTCCATTGACAGGGTATAGAATTCCTGAGATTCTTTTCTTATAGTGTCTAGATGTCTCTAGAGCCCTCAGGAGCCCATATTTGAGGCACTCAATGAAAGCCTGCTGTGACATGCCTAAGCATAACCTCTGGAATAACATCCTGACTCACTTTCAAGTCGCTTAGCTGCAAAAACTCATCAGTATTTAGTATTTCCCCCTTTTGGTCAAAGTCTTTATCCAGATTTGTTGTAGCTGTTGCTTGGTAATAATCCCTCAGTACCATGGAGGCTCATTCCTGGGAGTCATGTCCCACCTTCGGAGGAAGGTAGTGTGTTTATATGCTGAATTTAGCTTAGGAAGAGGCCACATTTGAACTACAAGGAGGCTTTCAAGAGATAAATCTTAGGCAATATGTAATACTAGGCTAAGTTCAAATTTCACTAGAAAAGGTTCATAAGTGCAACCATCAATATCCAGGGCCTGTTACAATGGTCTGTTTTCCCTCTCCAGACATCACCTTGCACTCAGGGGATTCTTGCTGCTCTAATTTAGCAGGACTTCCTAAGATGGGAATTCAATATTTTTTCAATTATTGTGTGGATCACTCTTAATGAGATAATGCCCATGTCCACTTGAACATATTCATATTTCATAGAGGCTTGTCCCAGGCGCAGCACACTCCACACATCCCCTATCACTGACAGCACACACCAGTGATCTTCCACTGCCACAATTGTGACCCTTCTGTGATCCAACTCCCTCAAAAACAAAGCCAAAAGATAAATAAATATAGCTAGAAAATAAAATAATAATTAAAAATAAAAAATAATGTACATAAAATAACATTTTAAAAATTTCATTCTTTCATACTGTAAGATCTGTTATCTTTTATGTACAGTGACAATTTATTCTGTATAGTCCCCCATTGTTTTATTTTTTTTTAACTTTATCTTCAAAGAAGCTTTAGGTTACATAAAAGTCATGTAGAATATATAGGGGGTTGTTATAAACCCAAACCCCTCCCACTCTCCCCTGTTAATAACTTTTTACAAGTGTACAGCATGTTTGTTACAATTGATGTCAAATACTGAAGCATTGCTACTAACCATGGTCAGCAGTTTACATTATGGTTTACATTTTTCCTGTCTAATATCATAGGTTTAGACAAAATTTAAAATAGCCTGTATCCATCATTGTAAAATCATGCGGAACAATTTCAATGCCCTGAAAATATCCTAGGTTCCATCTATTTCTATTCTTTCCACCCTGTATTAGCCAAATGGGTGCTGTTGCAAGGTACCAGAAGTCTGTTGGCTTTTATAAAGTGTATTTAAATGGGGTAAAATCTTACAGTTACAAGGCCCTAAAGAGTTCAACTCAAGGTTGATTTCTTACCCAAAGTCAATTGCCACATGTTGAAACAAGTTGGCAGGTGATGTCTGCAGGGTTTCAGCCTTCCTCTTTCCTCTTAAACCTCCGCGGGCCTAGCTTCTTCCAATCTCAGCTGTAGGCTGCCTTAGGGCTCAGGTTCTCTCTTCTCTTCAGTTGCAAACTATCATTTGAATAGCTCATCTTTCTTCTTGGGAGCACAGAATCAAAGTTCCCTTCCATGTCTGTGGAGTTCCCTTCCTTTGTGTATCTTCTTCTTTGTGCCTTTTTGAGTGACTGTCCATTAGCCCACCAATGGGGTGGGGACTCAACCCTGAGTTCTTCCCTACTGACATGGTTGAATCAAAGCCATAATCTTATATAATTTAATCAAAGTCATCTCAGCTGAATCTCATACAGTCAAAGGGTATTATGCCCAGAAGAACAGCCAGTTTTTAAGCATAATCTCTATCTCTTTTTGGAATTCATAAATAATATCAAACTGCCACACTACCCCACCCTCAGGGCCTATATTAACGACTATATTTCAGTTTAAGAAGAATAAGGTTCATAGTTTCCTGCAGTAATATTGGGCACTTAACATATTGATGGGTTCCTTTTATTATGCATTGCCTTTGTTCTCTAGAGATTATTGCCCATGTAATTGAGAACCTAGCAAGACTCCCCAGGATGGGAATTTAATATTTTCTTGTTTATTGTGTGGGTCTCCATCCACTGAGATAACACACTATGACAAGATGAGCACTTCCACATTCCATAGAGGCATGCCCAGGTGCACACTATCCCACATATCATCCCACCCCTGACAACCTGTACTAGTAATCCTTCCCTACCATGTTTGCCAAAAGAATATTCTCACCATTGTAGTTTTAACCACATACCTGCAAGCCCCTGAGTTTACCTGGTTCTTCCTCCAACCCTCCCCCCAGTTCCAGGGATAGATGGTCCAACCCAATTCCCCCTCACAATAACATTCTAGGGTGAGGGTCTTTTTAAATTATCTTAATGTTAAGCCTTTCAATTTAAAGAAGGTCTCCTTCTTAAAGGTCTCTGAATATTTCTTGTACTATTTCTTTGATAAAATTATTTCTTCATTTCCTTCCTCAGCATATTCTCTACTACCTTGATAGCACATATATTTTTTGCACCCCTCAGCCAATCTCCTGCATAGCTAACTTTTTTTTCCCTTTTATTCCTTCTCATTTTAATTTATTTATTATCTCTTTTAATTCTGTTTTTTTATTTTTCTAAAAATCTGTAATTCAAAAATCCCATTAAATTATTTATTTTGACAGTTATATTTTAAATTCCAAAAACTCTTCTGTGATTTCGGAATTTTCCTTATAATTTTGTGGCTGTGAACTCATTTGTAAGTAGAATGTTTGAAGATTTTATTAGTTAAGGTGTGCCTAAAATGAATGAGGGTGGGCTTTAATCCAATATGGATGAAGTTCTTTGGAACAACAGAAAATGGAGACAAGGAGAGAAGCCACCTGGAGTAGCCAGAAACTGGAAGTTAATGGAACCCAGAAGTGAAAGGAGAAGATGCTGAAATGTGCATGCCACATAATGGAAAAGCCAAGGAATGCTAATGATTGCCAACCAGCCAGAAGATATGGACCCTGGTAGGAAGCAGGGTCTTCTATCCTCTGAAACCATTAGCCAGAAAATTCATTAAGGCCACCCACTGTAGGGTAGTTGTTTGTGCATCCAGGAACCTAATTCAGTAGCTTTTTATGGATACAATAGTTCCTTATGTTCCTCAGAGGATGCTAATTGGAATTTTTGAAAAACATGCTTCAGTGCCTGCAGGAGTCCTGTTATGACTGGATTCTGGCCCTGCAGTATACTGAGAAAGACACACAGTCAGACACAGGAAGGAGCTGGGGCCTTGCTCCTCTGGAAATGATTTTCAGTCTATTCCTGTTGGTCTTTTGACTGTCCCCTTTCTTTGAGCATTGTGGATTCATGTTTGTCTATTTATATTTATCAAGAGGCTGACTGGGTGCCCATGTCTGTGAGTGGGAATGGTCAATGTGGACTTCAGGCTGGCATGAGGGGAGATGGTCTTCATTCCATGGACCAGCAAACATGAAAAGTTGTTTTCTCAGGTAATCCACTAACTTCCTTGTTCTTCCAAGATCATTCCGCCCTTGTTTGTAGAATTCCTTCTTGAGGGTTCCTTCTGACTCCCCAAGCACTGGGGTGTGTACAAAAGCTTGGCCAGTGTTTGTTTACTGGCTGCCAAAGAAAATACCAAGCAATGGGTTGGCTTAAACAATAGGAATTTATAGACTCGTGATTCTTTCTGAGAAGCGCAAAATGAAGTTGTCATCACGCTGATGCTTTCTCCCAAAGACTGCCACATTCTGTAGTTAGCTGTTGGGGATCCTGGGTCTTCGGCTTTTCTGTCACATGGCAATATACACAGTAGCCTTTCTTGGCTTCTCCTTTCTATTCCAGCTTCTGTTGAATTCCAGCTTCTGGCTGCAACCTATGGCTTTCTCATTCTCTGTGACCTTCCCTATAAGGCCTTCAGCAATAGGATTAAGACCCTTTCTGATTCAGCTTGGGCCATGCCTTAACTGAAGTAACCTCATCAATAGACCCACATGATGGATTAAATTTAAGAACATGCTTTTCTGGGGTACATAGCTCCAAACCACCTCAATCAGTTACATGTACTTGCCGCACCTCACCGCCAGCTTGTTCCACAGCTCTATCTCAGATGCCCATCAGGCCTCTGGCCAGGTGAAGCCTTCCTACAGGGCTCCGTTTGTTTCCCTCCTACCACCTGTGTCCACTGGGGAATGATGGAGGAGAAGCTTAGCTAATGCCTCTGGGGTTAATGACCTGAGCAAAGGTGAACTAGCTAGAGGAGGGGACTGGGGATGGGATCCAGAAGGAGAGGTAGGACGTGCATGCCACAGGGAAATCACTTCTGAGCCCAGGGTTCCAGAGGTGACTCGGGTCTGTCCAGGGTGAGGAGATTGGCTGTTCATGATGACAAGTTACAGTGCTTAATCCAGATTTAGAGAAGGAGGTCCATGGAGATCCCTGAAAAAGCCCCCTGATAAGTTCAGTGGGCTTTTAGCCCTCTGCCATGTGTGAATACTTTCATTAGTTACTTCACACAGAGGGAAAATATTTGAGAAATGTTCACGAGATCAGAAGTTAAAAGAGGCCTGTTCAGAGTGAGACAACAATAGATCTGAGGGAGTCCAACTATAGGGACAAATTTTGTGCAGTTCAGATCTTTCCAGGAGGGGAGGATGTCCCAATGCTCACATCTTCCTACCTTCCTACCTACCTAGATGAGCCATCAGCAAATTTTGGAAAGTGGACCAGCAGCACTTCCTGCCATTTCAGTGTTGGAGTCTTTTCCCTGGGGTTCTGAGAGGCAAACCTGGTTGGGCATGACCCAAATTTGGGGGGCACGGATATGGTGCATTTTCATTTCAGGTTGTAATTCCTTGTGTTTGCAAAGCAATGTTCTATTCATTTAAAGTTTAATGTTTTGAACTCCGGCTTTCATCCACCTAACTTTATGTCCTGGACATCTCTGCATGTCAAAGTTTAGAGATTTAACGTTGACCTTTCAATCCCTGGCTGGCATTCCCTGATGTGGGTGTGTCAGTGTCCTACTGATGGACACTTAGATGTATCCATGTTTATGAGAAACATTTGAAGGATTTCTCTGTCCTTTGCCCTTTGCCCTTCACCTGATTATTTCCTTGGGATGAAATCCTGGAAGTGGCTGGGAGAGTGGAGGGAGTGGGCCTTTGTGCCCACTGGGGTGGGACTGGGCAGAGGAGGGGATTAAAGGAGGGCATCTGGGGTTTGGGGGCCAGGAGTGAGAAGGCAGTGAGAAGAACAGGCATGTGGGATGTTCTCCCAGGTTTGGGGGCAGACTGTAGATCTCTCAGTGTGGATGGTGCCATTTCTTCCTCTTATCTCAGGTCCCTGCCTGTCACATGAGTGACTCAGCAGCTGTCAACTGCAGGAATCATCCCTCAATCCCCATTTTCCCAATACTCTTAGACTTCAGTGTTTCCTGAGCAGTTTGTCTGATATTGTTGGGAGCAAGTCAAGCTCTTGCCCTCAGGGGACTCAGGTTTGCAGGTGAGACAGAAATAAGCAGGCAATCATTAGAAAAGAGCAACAAATGCTATGATGTTATGAAGTGGGAAACCAGGGAGGCAGGTGGCCGTGTGTGCCTGGGTATGTGGAAGCATAGGCAGGATGAGAAGGCAGCCTTTCCTGGTAGGGAGCAGCTGTGCCCTGAGACCTGTGTCTGTCAGCACAACTCAGGGGTGTTCTCAACCACTTCCTCCATCCACTCCAATCTGCAGATGTGGGACCTTCACTCAGGCTCACTCTCAGTCACATCCCACCTCCATTTCCCAAAGCTCTGCCTGTCCAAATATTGGACATTTAAATCAGTAATGATGTGTGTCTCAGTTCCTTCAGTGACACATTCTGTTCTCCCTGGACACACAATTCTTGTACCATTAACTTTGAAAGAATCGCAAAGTTAGAGAAACTTACAAATAGAGAAAAAATAATCTTTCCTTTTCCTTGAGCCATTTGAGAGTAAGTTATTGACCTGATCCCCAATTATTCCCCTAATAGGTATAAGGGCATTTCCCTCAAATAAGGAATTCTACATAACCATATTACAGTCTTCTGTATCAGGAAGTCAACACTGAATCTGCCATCTAGTCATCAGACCCATCAAGGTTAATCAATTGTGCCAGCACTGTCTCCTAATAGTGAGAGTAGCCAGTTGACTATGATGTATTGCAGTTTGTTGATATGTTTCAGTGCCCTTGTATCTGAAAAAGTTCTCCCGCCTTCCCTTGATTTTCATGAGCTTAACACTTTTGCCTATTGCAGGTCAGTTTTTTTGTAGAGTGTCTGTTCCTGTTGAGTAAAGGCTGCCAATGCAAATACCAGAAATGGTTTGGCTTTTATATGGGAATTTATTAAAGTAAAAGCTTATGATTCAGAGGCTGAGAAAATGTCCAAATCAAGGCACCATCAGAGAGGCTGTCTACCCACATGTCAGCTACTGGCAATCCTTGACACCTGCCATGTGGCAAGGCCAAATCAGGCCAGTCTCTGCCTTCTCCTCCAGGCTCACTTTCTCCCTAAGCTCAGCTGTGGGCAATTAGGAATATGGCTCATCTCTCCCTTCTCCTGTACTAGTGACTTGAGCTCCAGCTGCTCTGCTGATTTCAGCCTCTCTCTCAGGCCCTCAGGGTTTCTCTGTGACTGCAGGTGATCCTGGTGTCCTTTCAAACATGCCAGAGTAAAATGGCAGCTCTTTCTCTGTGTGTCTCTGCTTTCAGTCTTCCATTTTTATATAAGGCTCAAGAATGAGGGCCAAGGGAGAAATATCACAGAAGTGAGGCAGGGTCCTACAGGCACCCTGGTTGGTGGCTCCTGATTTCGGTGATTCCGTTACTGATAGTGCATATCAAATCAACTGATTAGCATGGGGCATCAATCTTCTCCACTAAAAAGTTACTCTTTTCCTCTTTGTAAAAGTATTGGACAGGAAGGTTTTGTAACTATGTAAGTATCCTTTTTTAATCAAACTTTATGTATGTTTATATGTATGTATGTATATACATGTTTGCTACAACATGGACTTATACATTCCAATTCAATAGTTTATAGTCAGTTCATCTCATTACTTATTCTAACCCTCCAATTTCCTTGATTTCATCAACAAGGGCCCCACAAGCTTAAGTCTTTGTCCTTTTGATGGATCCCCTTGATTCCTTGAGGCCCCCTTTACTTTTGAGCAATATGATGCTGTAAGCTCACGTTTCACTTTTCTTACTGCAGCCCTGGAATCAGCCATTTCTCCAAGAAGCCCTGAATCTTGTCTGTGGAGAATTGTGTCCAGACACCAAGGTCTGGGTGCTGGGTGTGCTCCTGGCTGCTGGGTGATGGTGGCTCCCAGGTCCTCTAAGGATGAGGCCACTGGGGTGTGGACAACCTGAAGGAGCAGCTTGGGGAGCCTGGGTGTGGCTTGCATGTCTGAGCCTGTGGCCTGGGTGAGGATGTGCTTGAGATGGACTTTCCAGGAGTGCACATGGTGCCCCAGGAGGGGATTGCCCTGAGTTTCCTTTGTATAACTTTTTTATTTTAAAATCCTTTCAATCTTACCAAATATTTGTAAAAATATTAGAAAACCATGCAGAGAATTCCAACACATCCCAATTGCAGATACACAGATCCACCAACTCTGAACATTTTGCCACATTTGGTACATCATCCTATTTTTCTATCTATTTTCTAAACATTTGCAAGTAGGTGGCATACAAAACCAGAGGGTTTTGGCCAAATGAGGGCCTGAAGAAGAACCCACAGCCTGAGGAGCTGCCTGGGTGTGAATGTGTGTGCTACGATGTGTGTGTACATGTGGGGAGCGAGTGAGTATACTAGGCCTGGGCCTCACATTGAGGTGACATGTCCCCTCAGAGACTCAAAGTTCCATTTGCAAGGCCCACTGTAAGGCTACCAACACCTGCCCAATCTCAGGTAAAGGCCAAAGTCACACACAGTTTAACAAAACAAAACAAACCTGACTCACACATGGCAACACAGAGAAAACAGAAGCCTGGCCCAAATTCTATTTGGTTCATTTTCTTTCTGTAAGGTTCTCAGGTAGCTGCTCAAAAGAAAGCTTCTCTTTTATGTAATTAAAATAGTAATTATAATTATATTATGTTACAATGCATTGATTTGTAATATAACATTTTTTATTAGAATGGTGCAGGATTACAGAAAAAATTATGCAGAAAATACAGAATTTCAAATTACCTCTCTTTTATTACCTTCCACCTTTCTTTAGTGTGGTACTTTACTATTATTCATTAAAGAATACTAATTGTTCTATTATCTATAGTTCATAGTTTACATTTGTGCCCATTGTTTGTGCTGCATAGTCCTATGGTTTTAAAAAACTTTCATTGTAGTAAGGTATATAGAAGCTAAAATTTCCCCTTTTAACCCCTCTCAAATATATAGTTCAGTGCTATTGTGTTCACAATGTTGTACTGCCATCACCACCATCTGTTCCCAAAAGTTTTCCATCACCCTGAAGAGAAATTCTGTACCAATTAAGCATTAACTCCCCATTCCCTATCTCCACCCATCTGCCGTTAAACTGTATTCTAGTTTCTGATTCTATGATTTTGAATATTCTAATTATTTAATATCAGTGAGGTCATACACTATTTGTCCTTTTGTGACTGGTTTATTTCCCTCAATATGATATTTTCATAGTTCATCCATGTTGTCACAAGTATCAGAAATTTCTTTTTATGGCTCAAAAATAAATAATTTTCCATCATGTGTGTATATATATACATATATACATATAAATATATATATACATACATATATACACCCATTTTGTTTGTCCATTAATCTGTTGCTGTACACTTGGGTTGTTTCCATCTGTTGGCATTTGTGAATAATGCCAATGTGAGCATAGTTGTGAAAATACCTGTTCAAGTTCCTGCTTTCAGTCCTTATGGTATATACATAGTAGTGGGTTTGCCAAGTCATATGGTAAATCTTTGTTTAACTTTCTGAGGAACCACCAAACTATCTTCCAGTTTGTTCATTTGTATATCTTCTTTGGAGAAATATCTGTTCAAGTCTTTTGTCCATTTTATTTAAAGCAGTTCAATTTTAAAAATCCATTGTGTGACAACTGGAACACACTATCTCATATTTAAATATTAATATACATCTCTAGTTTGAGATTGAGTATTATACTTTCTAAAATATTGTGTAAGTGATGAAAAATCTTTCCTCTTACCTCTGAAAATGAACTAGTTACTCAAGTAAATTATGCAGTGAATATTATGCACTTGAATACTTATGCCAGTTCTTTAATCTATTCTTGGAGTCCAGAGGAGATGCACAAGGAGAAAACACAAAAACTATCTTATGCAAAAGAAAATTAGGACAATCAGTCTTTTTTCATTATAAACTCATGAAACTTTCTGAAACAATGAACTATAGGATATAAATGTCTATAGTTTAGACATGTAATTTTCATAATTATGATTAGAGTTTTGTATGAATATAGGCAGATATTAATCTAAAGATTAGTATATCTTTACATCTTGCACATACCATATACTAATCTGGTTGCATATTGCCTTTCAGTAAAAAATTATCCTTCAGTATAAAAACCATATGACATAAGATTAGAAAAGTAATCAAAGGCCATAGTCTTAGCTCTAATAAATACTAGATATGTGGCATTATATTAATAGTGTAAGTCCAATGAAATTTAGTTTCTTCTTATGGGGAATATAACTTCCTTAATTCCTCAAAAATTCCTAAATATTTATGTTACAAAATACTATGAAAGCATAACATATGACATAATTTATAATTGCTTAATAAAAATTATTAGGTTTCTTATTGAAATTTTAATGAACTACATATGTAAGTGGCATGAGATATAGTTTAACCTCATTGAAAATCTGACAGAGGAATATATTTATGGTTAAGGATACCAGAGATCTTGGGCAGTAAATAGATAAATGTAATATTTTATTTGATAGAATATTAGAATATTACAAGACTGATAGAGTTAAAAGTCACAGCATTTGAGCTTTATATGGTTGCTCCTCATCTTGCATATACCATATACTAATCTTTAGATTAATACCTGCCTATATGCATACAAAACTCTTATCATAATTATGAAAATTACATGAATCCCTGGGTCCCACACCAAGAAAATCTATCTTAGTGGATCATTAAAGCTGGTCATGGAATCTGAATAAAATAAAGAAATAAAGAAATTTATATTGACAAGGAGCCATTTGGGAGCAAATGTTCTTTAATTAATGCAACCCCAATTTTATCTATAGATTCAATGCAACACAATTAAATTTTAATAAAGAATTTTTTTGTAGAAATGGGAAAGCTGATTTGCAATTTATATGAAAAAGTAAAGAACTAAGATAGTCAAAACTACTTAAAAAATGTAGAATAAAGTTAGAGGACTGACATAATCTGATTTTAGTATTTATCAAAAAACCAGAATTTTCAACAGAGTGTGGTATTTTTGCCAAGATATATACGTTGATCAATGGAACTTAATAGAGTCCAGAAATAGATTTATTCATACATGGTTAAGATTAGGGCTACATTAAGGGCTTGAAGCATACAGATGTGGTGAGTCCATCACATTCCTCTTCAGAACTCCTATGGGCCTGTGCAGAAAACTGAGATCTTTGAGGATGACAATGTATTATCATAAATTAAGCCAGGAAGTTACTCTAATTACGGCTGCTGTTTCAGATATGGCATCACTGTTTTCGCAAATTAACACATCCTCACCTACTTGGAAGGCTGCTATTGATTTGGCAAACCTTTTTGCCAATACTTGTAAGTTTGCTTTCACCTTGAAAGCTCAGCAAAATGCCTTAACTCTCCTTACTCAGGAATATATCAAATATTCAGCCCTATGGCTTAATCTCATCTGCAGATACCTTAATTGAATTACCTTTCCCAAGACATCATAGTTTTATATTACATTATGCTGCTTGGGCCTAGTGTGCTAGAGTAGCAACTACTCTTGACTTACTCTTAAGATATTTGCATGTTTGAATATGGGTAATATATCCAAAAATAATTCCAGGGCTTTCCACCTCACTATGATGTCTAGGGATCCAGTGAAGAGAACAATGTCTAGATGTCCCTTTTAAGGTAAAGTATAAGCTGTTTTATCCAGCAATTCATACCATCAAAAAAGAAACAGAATGCCTAGTTGGCCTCTGAGGATTTTGGAGGCAACATAATTCTCATTTGCGCTTGCTATTCTGGCCCAATTAATGAGTAACCCAAAAAGCTGCTGGTTTTGAGAAGCAATTGGAACATGAACAGGTGCTGCCACAGGCCCAAACTGCCACTCATGCTGTTCTGCCACTTAGGCCATAAAACAATCCTGCTTATCCAATGGCGTTTGAAGTATAGTATGAGAGGCAAATGCACATGCTATTTGGGGCCTTTGTCAGGACTCTATATAAGAAACACAGATACGTGAGATTTTGTAGCAACATTTCAAAATAACAACTGTTTTTTTAATTTTATTTTCCTGAGAAACAGGTTTTGGCTAGCTACTGGGGCTTAGGAGAGAATGAATGCTTCTTAAATAACCATAGGTCACCTAATTACAATGAGACCTGAGCTGCTATCTAGCAAAAGGATGGTGTCTGACAAAAAGTCATTATGTTAGGAATGGACTGCAGAACTCCATCATCAAATGGAAGTAGTTTATAGGAGATTAAGCTCTAGCAAGCCCTGTGGCACAAGTAAATTGCATGAAGTATTGGTCAGATACCCACAGCCCCTAATACTTCCACATTACCTTCTTTCTCCCACCACAGAGCTATAGCTTCTTGGGGAGTTCCTAACAAGAAGAGAAAACTTGAGCCTTGTTTACAGAGTGTTTTGCATGATATATAGACTCCACCGAAAAGAGGATAGCTGCAGCACTATACCACCTTTCTGGGACATCCATGAAGGACAGTGGTTAAGGAATATCCTCCCAGGAGGCAGAACTTAAGCAGTGTATCTGGTTATTCATTTTGTTTGGAAGGAGATATGGCCAGAGTTGTATTTGTATATAGATTCATGGTGTGTGCAAATCTGTTTGACTGGCTGGTTAGAGTTTGGAAGGAATATGATTGGAAAATTGAGCACTAAATTATCTGGTGGAGAGGTATGTGGATAGAACTTTCTGAATGGGTACAAAACCTGAAGATGTTTGAGAGCCAATATTAATTTAAAAAATATTATGTGTTGATAAAAGTTCAGTTATGTCAATCTCTTTTTATAAGAAAATTTGAAATATTTAAAGGAAATTTGTATGTAGTTATTGCTTTATATATTTAATTAGATTTTCTGACTTTTATCATTGTGTTTAAATGGTCATTCAAATATACTCCTCTTTTAAAGAGGAGTAAATTTTAGACAGAATGCCTAAATCACACACAGCTTTTAATCATATAGCTAGGCCATGAACACATACTTTCAGATTCCAAATTCTATTTAAATTATCTCTCACCATTGTGGATGCAAGTACATCACTGATCTGATGGCAAGCTATTGTATCATGGCTGATATTTTTCTTGTAAGTACATATTTCATATAAAGAATAAAGATTGATTGCATCATACTCATCAACTTTGTATTTTATTTCTTTCAATTCTTCTTTTTATCACATCTACATATACGTTTTTGTGCCAACCTCCATTCAGGTAATATTTACATAAAACTATCCTTTCATAGCATTTTTAAAAGGAAAAACAAAAACCATTGGGGATTCCCAGTGAAGTCATACATTTAATTAAATGAAAAATTTAAAAGTATTTTATACTTTTTTAGTCACTCACAATATTTGGTATATTAGAATAAGTGGTTTGTGCGTTCTAATTTGTTTTGTCTTATTTTATTTATTTCCAATACATTGGCATCAAAGTAAAATTTGCCCTGTCTTTGAGCATTTCTTTTTTCTCTGGATTTATTCATTTTTCCACTAATCCAGTAAAAATGTTTTTGCTTTATATTGGCAATTTTTCTAAGTAATCCTCAACTTATCTTTCCAAGAACAACGTTGGAATGGGACTCCTTCTCTTATTCTTTCTGTTCCAGAGAGCTTTTTCCCATACTGATATGAACCATATCAGTATTGTGAAACATGGGCTTGACATAAATTACAAATTTAAAAATTTTACAGAATACTATTTGGAAAAAATTATGTGACTGCAAGACTGATTCAAAGTCCTTCTGGGTTGCGTATGGAAATGTCTGCTTCTCATGCCTTTTGAAGCAGGGACATATCCATAATATGCTACATTTTTGAAGAACCAGCACTAGGTTTTGTTGACCTATATTTTTAAATTCTATTTCATTTATCTCTGCTCTAATCTTTTTTATTTCCATCCTTCTTATCACTCTGGATTTCATTTACTCTTCTTTTTGTAGTTCTTCCAGTTTTGAGTCAGGTCTCTGATTTGAAATCTTTCTTCTTTTTTAATGCAAGCATCTAGAGGTATAAATTTCCTTCTCAGCACTGCCTTCACTGCATCCCATGAGATTTGTTTTACTATATTTTCATTTTCACTTGCCTCAAATATTTCCTAATTTTGCTTCTGCTTTCCTCTTTAACCCAATGGTTGTTTTAAGAGTATGTTTATTTCCATATATTTGTGAATTCTTCATTTCCTTCTCTGTTATTGATTTCTAGCTCCATTTTGTAGTTGGAGAATATACATTGAATGATATCAATATTTTTTAATTTATTGAAACTTCTTTTGTGACCCAACTTATGGTCTCTCCCAGAGAATGTCCCAGGTGGACTTTTGAAGAATGTATGTTCTGTTTTTCTTGCATGGGGGGTTCTAAATGTGTCTGTTAGATCTAGTTGGTTTAGAGTATAATTCAAGTCTTTTACTTCCTTGTTAATTTTCTGACTAGATTATCCATTATTAGGAGTGGTGTTTTAAGTCTCCTACTATTAATGTAGAACATTCAATTTCTCCCTTCACATCTTTCAGTATTTTCTTCATATATTTGGGGTACTGCTCTCAGGTACATATATATTTATAACTGTTACATCTTCCTGTTGAATTGTTTCTTGCATCAGTATATAATGCCCATCTTTGTCCCTTGTGAATGTTTTTGATTTGCAAGTCTATTTTTTCTATTACTAGAACCCAGCTCTCTTTAGGTTCCTACTTGCAGAGTATATATTTTTTCCATCCTTTCACTTTCAAAATAACTGTAATGTTGAATTTAAAGTCACTTGCAAACATCATATACTTGGGTCATCGTTTTTTATGCATTCTGTCAATCTCTCCTTTTAGACTGAATATTTTACTCCATTTACCTTTAAAGTCACTACTAATAGTACAGCACTTTCTTTTTTCATTTTGCTTTTTGGTCTGTGACTATTATACCATTTGCTCCCTCACTTCTTTCATTAATGTTTACTTTTATATTTACTTCATTTTTGTGTTGTACCATATGGAGTCTTATTTCTTTCTAGATATATTTTTCATATATTATTCTTGTGGTTACCATGTTGCTAAAATTTAACATCCCAAATATGTATATTTAGTTGGATATTAATTTAACCCCAAGAGTATTTACAAATACTTTTCAATATCCTTCCGTATCCTCACCTTTTTTCTACTTGTTACCATTTATATCTTTACATTGTGTGTCCAAAAATGTAGATTCACCATTACATTTTTATATATTTATTTTATTTATTTCTCCCCCCCCCACCCCCCATTGTTTGTGCTCACTCTCTGCTCTCTGTGTCTGTTCATTGTGTGCTCATCTTCTTTTTGGGAGGCACTGGGAACTAAACCTGGTGCCTCCCATGTGGGAGGGAGACACTCAATCACTTAAGACACCTCTGCTCCCTGCTTGCTGTGTCTCTCATTGTGTTACCCTGGGGTAGTGGTAGCCAGTAAAGGAGGATGTGGTTTACAGGGAGCAGTAGATTTGCAGCAGTTCTGCTGTGCTGGGATGGTCTTGGCAGAGAAGCCCAAGCACAAAGGAGCTGGAGGAAGTGCCACAGGGACTGGATGTGCATGGGAAATCTTTGAAGTGTTTGTCTTCTCAAACTCCTCTGAGTTCCCTGAAGTATAAGACCACCTTCCTTTCACTCCCTACCCACCCTGCAGGGAAATTTGGTCTGGTTCCCCCTTCCATGAGCCTTCTCTGGCCCCTGCAATTACAATTAAACTAATAATTGTCATTGCTATTTAGACAAAAACCACCAAGAACACCTGTGGTTCAAAAACTTGGCTTTATTACTCAATGCATTGAGGAAGAACACAAGCCATAGGGAAATGTGCAATTTTCAAATAAAATGTTATGAGAAAGAACCTATGATAGGATTTATGCTTAAACTTGGGGGAACGAAATAAGAAAGCAGAGATCTGCTATAGATTGGATTCACTCAGAAACCAGGAGCAATTCAATAATTAGGTATCTCAATCTATCTTATCTATCATTAGAGCAGTCTAAATTAAAGTTAAAGCTGTAGTTGGAAAAGTAATAGAATTCCCTCCTTTGGTAACAGAGGAGGATGTTTGTTATTTTATGGGCTGCATGGTGACCTTTACAGGAGATCTCCCAGCTTATCCCCAATCGTTCCCATGAACACTTGGTAGACACTTGCAAAGACATTGAGAGTGAAAGCAAACCCCTTGATTCTAGTGTTTTTCTGCTTTTCTCAACTGACACTGTAGCTCACACTTAGCTTTAACTAGTCTTTAAAATTTAGCTGATTTCTTCCTACCTGCTTATACTATGGCCACCTTTTTCTCCCATCTTCTGACAAAGGTGAAACAGTTCAATTACACCATCTCTTCTGAGGTTCCTGTCCTTCCTTGGAATTCAGATTATTGGATGTTTGTAAACTCAGTTTTCTGGTGAGCTCATGAAAAACTTTAAATTTTTCTAAGATTATCTGGCTTTGTAAAAATTGTTAGGTTGTTGCAATGATTTTTTTAAAATTTTTTATTTTCTTGCAGATTTCTTCATCCTGAGTAGAAGTGGACATTCTATATTCTTTTAAAAATTGAATCAGGGCAGTGGCTTCAAATATCTCCTTCTGGACAAGTCCACACTTGCCTTTGTAATATCTTTCTGAGATTCTAATTCTGTACCATGAACATATAATGAAATCTCAGAATCATTATAGTTATAATTTATTTCACCTACTTTACCTTTCCAATATTCTTCTTTTTCACCCTCTTTGCTCATTTATTTCTCCTTTTCTCCTTCTTCTCTTTAAATGTCTCCTCCTCCTCCTCCTTTTCCTCTTCTTCTTCCACCTTCTACTTTCACTTCTATTCTTTATGTCTTCATCTTATTGTTCACCCAGGAAAATAACCTGCAATTCTATATGCATCAACAAACTGAATGATTTGCCAAATCTAGTGGAAACCAATTTCTCCCTACTTCTTAAAAACATTCCTTTCTCTCTTATTTCTACTATTGACTTAATAAAGATGTTCATTACTTCATAAGGTATGGTCAAGAAGCTTGATAATCAGGAGGCAAAGTGAAAAGTTTGCTTTGTCCTTGCATTATATATACTAACATGCTTAAAAGTAGGGATTTTGTACTCGGGAAATTTAGTTTTGAATGCTGGTACCTCTTATATGAGTGATGTGTTCTTGAGCATATTACTTAAAGTTTTTATGCCTCTATTTTCTCATTTGTGATCTCTGACGACAGGTATGAATAGATTCATATTTTAGAGTTGTTATGAAGATATAAAAAGCTACAATATATAGAACTTCTGTATATTGTCCTGTAACTAATAAGCTACATAGAAGTGTAAATTTTTGACTCATATCTTGACTCACCACTGATTAAAAAATATATTTTCTAAGTAAACTATATGTAACAGGAACTATGCCATGCTCTGAGGATACAATTATGTGAACAGACAAATTTCTGCCTTTGTGTCAGTTACCATGTCAGTGTAGTGGTAGATCTAAATAGAAATAAATATATATATATTTGCTGATTATTGTGATAAATGGTAAAAAAAAATGATCCAGTATGAGCAATAAACCACATAATTCTTTCTTGAGGGAAAGATAATTGAGCATAGATAAAAAGATTGAAAAGTTATCAACCTGAGAGTATGTTTTCCTTTTTTCCATTTTTACATGATGAATAGAAAATCATGGGTGATTTTTTATTCTTAACATTTGGCTTCTACTTTGCTAGAAGAAAAAATGGGATAGTGCAATTGTCATGTAGATTAACTTGATATAAACTTGCCCAATATTTGGACTTATTTATTGTTTAAATTTTATACTGATTTTATGGGCAAATGTGAGTTCATCCTATGTCCTAGGACTGATCTTTCTTTCTCAAAAAAAAAAAAAATGGATTACTCTGCATATATCAAGAGCAATTGCACTGATAAACCAAGATACAACCATGACTAAAACTTTGTTTTAATAAATTGAGAATTTGATTTGAATTGTAGAAAGCCATAAAATTATCCTGGAATGTGGAAAACATTTAATTTTTGTATGGGATAGATATTTAGAAACACTTTTCATGTAGTTTATTCCTTTATTCCAGAAAAATCATTTCAAAAATTCATAATCATGAAAATAAATATTAAAGTGCTGTGTTTTCAAATACTCAATTTCTTTACAAGAAAATGTGATATCTACAATATTGTCAGTGTTTCATTTATTTTTTCAAAAGGAATTTTTTTGGTAGATTTCAATCGCACTGCTATCAAATGAGTTTGTTCCAATGGAGATGAGCTCTCTTTGCATATCTAATTAGAAACTGAGTTCCTCAAATTATATGAATGGATCTCAAATTCACACTTAAAATTTAGATCTTTGATTTCCTTGTTGTCATAGGATTGATATGGTGGACTCACAGTATAAGACTCCCAGCTGGGAAAACACTGAATTTTTTTAAAAAGTAAATTTCTACTCCTAATGCCCTTTCTAGTAAACAAATCTGAGAGCAAAAATTTAAAAAAAGCAGAATAAATAAGGGAGAAGAAGTGAGTTCAGGTAACATGAGCTCATTTCCCAGGGCTTTGCTCATTGGGCATAAGTTTTGAGGAATGATGACAAATGCAAGTTCATTTCCTAAAGATAGAAGACAAATCAGAGCTAGGAAATAAGAAAGAATCTGCCTTAAAGGAAATCATAATGGTAGCCTAGCTAGCCTTTCAGATATTGGTCCATTTGTACATAATAGCCAGTTTTTTCCCTTCTGGAAAAATAAAAACATGTTTTTCTTCTCATTCTAGTAATTTTAAGATGATTTTCACATCCTCTCCTTGACATATGAGCATCTGAATTTGACAAAACCTTAGTGTGTTTTATGTTATGACTATATATTATTGATATATATATCCATATATATAAGACAGACTGGCCCAATGTATAGCACATGCTTAACTCCTTTAAACCCTGGAAAAAAAACAGGGGCCAATGAATTAATTATGATTTAAACACCTTGGTCTATTATACACTGAAAGAAAAACAAAAGTTATAGTGCTGAAAACTTGCTCTTATATATTGATACTGGATTTAATTGTTTTCAGTTCATGTATAGGTGCCTTTTAACTTTATTTTTTTTATTTTCACATGTCACTGAATATGAAACAGTCTGATAGCATAGGGAAGAATTCCAGAAATCAATTACTATTTGTGGCAAATTTCATGATTTATTTCAGCAGTAGATCTTAAAAATAA
>JAQZBX010048431.1:0-20202 GCA_029593785.1 Cabassous unicinctus
TCTCAAAGGCTCCAGGGACCTTAGACACCACCCAGCAGCCCTGACACTATGCCGTTCAGACCACTGGGATGCCACCAGGGCCCAAACAGCCAGGCAACTTGCCCAAGACCACAAAATCAAGAGTGGCAGAGCCAGAGCTGGAGCTCACTAGCGCGTGAGCTGACGACATCGACTCCACTTCCCACAACCTCAGCCGAGTCCCATACCACTAGGGGGCTGGGGAAATGCCCCACCGGCCTCCTAGAATGGGAGACACGGGCCCTGGGTCTGAATCTTGGCTCCAGACTCGATCCGTAACCCTCAGGAAGCCCTGGCTCTTCTCATCTGAAAAAACGAGGGCATCGGTTTCCTAGGGCTGCAGCGACGCGTTATCACTAACTTGGTGGTGGAAACAACAGATATTTACTCTGTCCCAGTCCTGGAGGCCAGACGCCAGAAATAAAAGTGTCGGCAGGGCTCCACACCCCCCACCCCACCCCAGTCAGGTCAGGGTCCTCCCCTGGCCTCCGCCGGCTCCTGGCGGCTGCTGAGTGCCGCCTCTGCCTTCTCGTCTCGAGCCTGTTCTGCTTTTCTCTTATAAGGACACTGTCACTGGATTTGGGGTTACCCAGGTACCCAGAATGGTCCCGTCCCCAGATCCTTAATTTAGTTCATCTGCAAAGACCCTTTTTCCCAGTAAGGTGTCACATTGCCAGGTTCCAGGGTTAGGATGATCCAGTCCACTACAAGGGGTTTGGACCAAATGAACTCACATCAGTGCAAAAGTCTCTGCCACAAAAATGACAAAGGGCAGCTGTCTCTACTACGTAAAGAAAGGAGGTAAGAAAAGCATCAGCGATATAAGAGGTGAGAGGACAATGCGTACAGAAGATGCCCCGCTTAGTAAGCAGGCAGAGATGGGCGTTCTGCCTTCCTGGTGCCAGAGAAATGCAAACTAAAATGAGGCTGGGGTTTGGGCAGCCTAAGGAAACGCAAACCTACTGCTGGCAAGGATGTGGTGAAATTGGCATTTACAGGTGGAGCGGCCATTTAGTCCCTAGGGACTGGCTCACAGTAGATGCCGAACTGAGAGTTACGTAAACTGACAAAGCCCTTTGGAAAGAAATGTGGCCAAACATTCCAAGAGCCTTGAAAATACAGGTATTTGGCTGAAAATTTCCACTCGGTGGAATTTACCCTAAGGAAATCGTCCGCATGTGCAAACCTTGTCTCAGCATTATTTATAACATCCAAAACCTGCAAACAATCTGTGCTCAAGAGGATGGGAACAATTTGCATGGACATTCTGTGCCACTAAAATGATGTTAAAACCAGGAAAACAAGCAGGTAAGGAGGCTAAGGGGTAAAAATCAGGAGCGCTGGGGAGGAGGACGGAGGAGGCTTCTGGGGCGCCAGCAACGGTCAGTTCTTGGTGATCAAGAACACGGTGTGCTTGCTTTTTAATCACTGCTTATGTGCGTTTGTCTCACGCACTGGTTTACATTTATGGAAGTTTATGGAAGGACGGATGGGTAGGTAGATGGATGAGGCTGACTGTTCTAAAAGGTAGATCCAAGCGCCATCAGGACACTCTCTCACACTGCCTGGGAAAGCGAACTCGGGGTTAAGGGTAGAGCCTCGACGGGCTCCCCAAAGCCGTTCTAGCAAGATGAGTTATGGCACCTGCTTCACCCCCGTGCGTCCGTGAAGCCCACGGCCACTCACCCACCACCATCCCGAGAGAGGACGACAGGAAGGGAGACACGGGGCGTTAGTCCCCCAGGTGGAAATGGTTGGCGACTCCCCAGACGCGCCTTGGCGAAGCCTGGCGCAGGGGTCCGGGGCCTGGCGCCCGCCCCACCTGCGAAGAGGCCCTGGGGCCGCCATCAGTGACCCCCAGGGGCCCCGGGCAGAGAGAGTGGGAGGGCGCGCCTGGGCCTCGCTCCCCAGCATCGGCCCCCGCCCTGCACCCGCACCCAGCTGCGGGCCGCTCCTCAGGCGCTGACGGAACCCAGCTGGCCTCAGCTCCCCACCTGCTCGGGGGTCCACGGGCTTTAAAAGCCCCTGCCCTGCCCTCTCTGCTCACTTTGTTGGCGGAGGCCCGGTGGTGGCAGGCGTGCCCTCCTCCCAGCCCGCCCCAGCCCGCCCCAGCCCGCCCTCTGCCACAGGCTCTCCTTGCTGCTACTGCCCTCCTCTCCCTGGCCCCGGCCGGGGGGCGCCCAGGCAACTCCCTGGCTCCCCCAGGTCAGTGAAGGATCAGGGGAAAGTGCCCACGGCGGCGGCCCCAGCCCCGTTCACCCGCCTGGAGCTTCCATAGCGGAGGCAGGGAGAGCCCCCCACCTCTCATAACGGACCCCCTGACCAGGTCTCCCCAGGCTCCGTGGAGAGCAGCTGCCTCTCCAGAATCTTCTGGATGAGAATGTCCTGGAACTTTCTGGAGACAAGACCTTCTGCCTGAAACTTGTTGGTGAGAGGTGAAGGGATTTTGTGGGGTCTTGTGGCCTGTGTCCCCAGAGCAGCCCCCCTCCACCCCTGCCAGCTCTCTGTAATTGAGGGTCCTCTCGCCACAGGCTGCCTCCAGATGGGCAGTGTCCACCCTTCCGTCCATCTGCTTGGACCTTTGTCCCTGCAATGAGGCACTGGTCCGCTCCCCGGGATCCACCTCTAGCATCACTGTAAGCGATTCTGGTGCCCGGGACTCTGTGGCTGGAAGGGAACCTCACTCCTCCCATTTCAGACCCCTTTGGGGGGCTCCCACCCCCTGAATGCCCCGCTGGCCTCCTGCGGTGGCTACCTGCTGTCTGAAGACCTCTGGGGAAACCCTGTGTTCCGGGCCTCTGTGCTGGGCTGCCACGTCATCGGCCAGGTAAGCGGCTCCAGGTGGGAAGCGGAGGAGAAGACGAGCCACGACATGGCCGGCAGACAACGTGGCTGCAACACCTCGCTGAGACCTGGAGTTTAACCCTGAGGTCCCAACTTCTCTTTCCAGGACCTCCCCTTGGCCCCGGATATTCCACAAAGGCCTCACCATTGGCCCCCACCATAGGTGGGGTAGCCAGTAACGGCTGGGACCCCTCCCCTTAGCATTAGGAAAGGCGTGTTAACTATTTCCGCTCCATGCTGGTGGCCTGACATTCATGGAAACGACTGTCACCTGGACAATCCCAAGCACTCCGCCTTCACTGATCCTTCATTTGAGCAATTTAAAGTCAGAAAACGTCTCTCTGGGCATTGGTGGTCACTAAAGAGTGACCCCCGGCATGAGCTGGATGTGATCTTGTAGGAAGCTGCGGCCCTTTCCCCCAGCGGGACAGCCTGGGCTGTCGGGAGGTGCTCGCCCTGGGCTGGCTGCCCTTTGCCTCTCCTAGAGTGATGGCCTCCTCGGCGTCTGCAGGGCAACCTACCACATCCACTTGTTCTTGGAGCACGCGTGGTCGGGCGCTGGTGGCGTGTCACTAAGCTCATGGTGATCAAGCCGGCGAGAACACCCTTCCTGCCACGGAGGCTCAGCATCGCCAATGGTAAGTCGTGGTTCTACCACTTCAGCTGAAGCTGTGCAGGCTTGGGATGACCCCTCGGCATGCACTGTGGCCCCTGGGAGGCCCAGGTGGGGAGTTTCAGGTGCCCGTTAACACTCATGGTGGGGGAGGGCAGCTCAGCATGAGGACCCGGGGTTTAGCACATGTGGTCTGGACCAGCTTTTACCTACAGGCCTCAATATCCCCACAGGTCAGTTCTACTTGAGCTCTAATCAGCTGCAACCAAGGGTTTTGTTCAAGTGAATTTTATAAGTTCTATCAAAAGTATGGTCTTTGTGTTTAGGAATCAAAGTGTCAGAAGACCGTCTTGCCATCATCCAACTAAAGGCCAAGAAAGATGATTTATGGCATCCTTCAGAAATGTTCCAATTCTCGAGTGACTTGAATGACTCTGAAGAGACCAGAGTAACAAGAACCCTTGAACCCTTGACGTCCATGAGTTCATGGACTAGAGAAGGGCAGACAGTGGCTAGGACATATGAGCACCTTACATTCAGTTGCTACTTAGGGCACTATACAAAGGGACAAGGCCAGGCAATTACAAGTTCAAGTTAACCCTCACCTAGGGCAGGAAGACGAGGAGCTGACAACACTCAGCCGGAACCGCGGGGCTGTCTACAGGCATTCTGAGTGGGCTTGTGCTCCCAGAGCATGCCCAGTGCGCCTGCCCTTCCTCTGCCCCCTCTCTGCCTTGCTCCTGAGTGACTGGCCAAAGATTGTCCTCTAGCCTCCAGCAGATGACTGTATCCTTCAGGGGACAGGGAGGAAACTAGCAGTGGACATAGAGCCCCAAGCCCTCCCTGCTCCTCCCACAGGAAAGAAGATGGGGGTGTTCAGAGCTCTAAGGGCCCCGCTGGGGGAGGCCAGAGGGAGTTTGTCGCCAGTAAACTGGAGCTCTCTAACTTCCCCACAGATACAGTTCCTGGGACTAGACGTTCAGCATCACATTTGGAGCACTCTTCCCTGATGGCCAGCTGGTGGGGGCGACCACAGAACTGCCTCACACCCTCTCGGAAGTAGAACATGGGTATGAGATTCGGGAAACTCCCTTCCCAGATGAAACAAAGAGGTTTGTGCTTGAAGTGCCTTTTGATGACCCAAATGTTCTTAAAGAGGTAAGTTGGCTGAAGCCCAGAAGGAGCCCTTGGTTTTGACAGAGCCTCTGCTCTACGTGGGACACCAGCGCCTGAGCCCTGGGCCAGGACCCTTCGGTGGCGTCGTCCTAACAGATAACTCCACCCACCTGCTGCTGAGAGCACAGCTCTTCTCCCCAGGGGTGCCTATGAGGTGGGTCCTGAGAGCATTTAGGCCAGTGGGCCATGGAGGGCAGGAAGAAGCTGTACAGGTATCAGTCACAAAGGGCTGATTTGTCATTTCAGACATGGAAGCGCCCAGATTCTGAAGTGTCCTAAGCAGTGTCCTGCAGAACGTCCTGTGTCTCTAAGGCAGGCCTGTGGCAGGTTCATGAGGCGTGGCCTGTGTTCTAGTGCCTATCTTGTCATTTGAACTCCTAGAATAGAGCTCCCAAATCCCAGGACCCCAGGCAAGCAGGCAACTCTTAGAGGTCCTGGCCCCACAGGCATGAGTTGCCAAACCTGCCTCCTGTGGTACAGGCTTTTGGACCTCTGCCTCTGAGGATGAAGCTGAGCCCAGCTGAGGGGTGGGTCTCAGGATCTTTCCCTCCAGAGGATACAGGGCCAGTCTGAGGTGGCTCTGAAGAAGGCAGATACACTAGAGATTCTAGAAACCCCCGTGGAGTGTGTGTACCCATCTTCAGACATCGTTGGTGAGTAGTCAGACCTCTGAGCTCCCTCCACCCACGTGGCCTCCTGCTCAGTGCTTCAGTTCTCCTTGGCCTCCAGCAGAGCCTCATGTCCTACTTTCCCAGGATCTCCATGCTGCCTCATTCCATCTCTCAGCCCTGTTCTTCAGGACCACTGCCGGCTCTAATGTAAACCACACCACCTGCTTCCATCCTGATCAAAGAAGGCCTTGAATGTCTGCCTTGATGGAATTTCTTTCTGTGCTCACTGGTCTTTCTGGGGAAGATGAACTAGATTACCACAGCTCAAACATGCCTTTTATCCCTTCCCTACCTTCTACATGAATATTATCCCCATCTCTTCCTACATGAATTCTCAGTCTTCAAAGTCTATTTCAAAGGCTGTCTTTTCTACAAAGTCTTTCTCATTCTTCCCCATCCCTCAATTATCTTTCCTTTGAACTCCCAGGCTTAACCATATTCTACCTTGGTGGTTTGTGCTCACTTTCCTTTCTGAACTGAGGGCCTTGAGGGCAGGGCCCATGACCTAATCATTTTGCTTCTGGTAGCATTCAGACTTTGCATTCAATGCATCAAGTATGTGTAAAAATAAGTAAGTCCAATATCTGCCCATCACCCACTCGAGGGCCAAAGGATGAAGCCTAAGTAGGAGTGCCTGAGATCATCTCTGATGAGACCTGGGGTAGGAGCCTTCCTGTCACATGGAGCAGCAGACAGGCCCAGCTCAGGTTGGTCCCCCAACTCCTGGATAATGCAAGGAACAGGCTTTGGCCAAAGTATGGTTGGGGAGCAAAGGTGGTTGTGAGAACTGGTTGTGTCCTTAGTGTTTCCCCAGTGGCACCATAGCTGTCTCCACCATGATGGCTTCTGACCCTTCTATTGACCTGAGCAAGGCCACGCTGAAGGACCACACTTGCAAACCAAGAGAGGCTAGCAGGAGCCACGCCTTCTTCCAGTTTAACATCACCAGCTGTGTTACCTCTGTGAGGGTAAGCAAGACAAAGGGGCCACCTGCGTCATCCAGGTCCTGGAAAAGCTTAGATGTTCATCTTTCTCAGATCCATGTTCTCAAACTCTAAAATGTTGGGTTGTTCGGTTTGAAGGTGACTATGTTATATATGAAAATGTAGTCCTCTATGAGAAGGAAACACTTTCTGTGAAGGGCTGGCACACAATCACGAAGATCCAGACTATGGGTAAGATGGCAGCTCTTACCATGTCAGGTGTGCCCTGAGCTTCACTCCACTGTCATTTCTGCCCACGGGAAATTCCATCTGCCTAGGAAGGGAACACTGGAGAAGTTTTTGGAAGGGCCCCAGGATGACAGGAATGGCTCCCACAAATGCTGCAGTTTCCATGTTCTTTATATTAGCCACTTTATTTTTTTATCAAATATTTATTTATATTAGAGATATAAAGTAAACTGGAATAATATAGAGACTCTATTTAGAAGACCAAGTGAGGCTGCTGGAAACAAATGATCACATGAGGATTATGGTCCATCAAGAATATAGCCCACCAGCCAGCAGTCGCCTGTTAGCACAGAGCACAAACCCAACTTCGTCATAAGTGGAGACCTTCGTGAAGTCTCTTCACTGCCTTGTCCAGGAACCAAAGAACCTTGAGATCTTGCTTGCTCTATAGTTCTACAACCCAGAGAACCTGTTCTTCTCTCCACTCTTGCCCTAGGCTAATGCTGTTCTGCTACTATTTGCTTAAAAAAAACACTAACCCAAGCAGGCAGACATGAGAAGAGTCCCTGGGAGAAAGCTATTCTGGCTCAATGGTGTCACAGACCCAGGGTAACTTCAGGAAAGAGGGAGCACTTTCCTTGGGGACTTCTACTCATCACCATAAAACGGATATGTTATTATACAGTAACTCAGTTGCCATGAGATTGAAATGCTCTCATTCAGCAGGGCATAGGAGAGGCAGGCAGACACTGGAGGTCCAGGAAAAGATAGCTAAAGATAAGGGTATTCTAGGGGATGGAGGGATGAGGGAGAGATGGAAGAGAAACCTCCATGAGAACACAAAACACTTTCCTTCCTAAGATGACTCATTCACTGAGTTCTATGATGTGGAAGTGGCCATTGCAAGTCCACCATGCAATCTAGTGTTCTTTGAAGTAGAAACTGATGAGCTTTGCAAATACCACAGCAGTACTACTCCTGGACAAGTGTTGGGTGTCAGTGTCAGCAGAATTTGATGGCAGCCCCATTGGAACATCATCATAAATAGGCAAGTTTCTTCAACCCAAAGCTGAGAGGGTAGAATGAAAGCCCAAATCCTACCCAGATATAATATCCCAAGGTTCTGTTGGGGGCACCTCATGGGCCCAGAGCAAGACCCCCAGAGTGGGGAGCCCAGTCTTGGGGACGGTAGGTCTTCGTGGCATTGAGCCTGCCTAAGGAGATTTCCATCCTTCCTGTGCAGTTTCTCAGTTGGAATCTGGAGGCCTAGTCCAGCCCCATGCACCCTTCCTTGTGGGTAAGAAGGGGCTGATTCTTGCCAGTTCCCAGGGAAGGCATAGGCAAGAACTGAAAGATGTTTATGGCTTCTTCAGAGTGCCTCACACCTTGTCTGTTCCCAAACTCTTCCTTGCAGCTGCAGAACCAAGAGTGCCCTGCTGGAGGTCAACTTTTCACCTGTCTGCCAGGGTGAAAGAGTCCTGTATCCCTCCTTCGTCAAGAGGCTGGTGGTGAAGCATGTGGCATTAGATCCAAAGAGGTGAGCTCTTGGAGAAACAGGGCCAAACAAGAATCTGGACTCCCAGTTAGAGTTAGTTTGAGGAAACTGAGCAAAGTCCCTGGAGCCCCAGGCTTCAAGTACTTCCCGGGCTTTTTGGAGACGCCTCATGCGTACTTCTTGATGACTTGGCATCAATGTTCAGAGACAGAGTCTTCCAAATGGTACCTGATAACCACACTAAGGGCCGTGGGAGGCAGCCTGGTGTCAGTCAGCCCTCTAGGTGACCTCTGAGCTAGTTATTAGCTATATGACCTGGATGAGTCTTCCATCCTTCTTGAACCTCAACTTTTCCCCTTTAAAAATGGGAACATTAACCTGATCAAGGTTGTTGAGGCCTTTACAATTGTTGACAAAGCATCTGATACATGGACTTCCTGTTAGGGAAGGGAATTGTCTTGCTCCCTGTCAACACCCTCCAAATAACCATTTTGTGCCCAAATGAAGAACGAAGTTCATTCTCTTCCCCCATCCCAGCTTTTCATACTTTAGCTCCTCCTGCCTTTTCTGGTCTCCTTGGAGAAATCCTTTCCTCCTACCAGAGCCAGGATGAAGTCCCATAAGGCTGAAGCCTTAGGACAAAGTATGGCTGGGAAGGAATTGGTGTCGGCTCACTTTGGCTTCCTGAAGCTCTACAACAAGAACTTCTGCTCTTGCTGAACCAGAATGGTCTCTGCCTCCAGGAGCTCTAGATGATGTGGAGGCTCTGATCATGGCCACGTAAGGCTTCTCTCCTGTGGAAATGCAGAGTCCTCCATGGCTCGCCCACTTCTGTTCTTAGGTCTACCTGCACTGCCTGATCTGGGTCCCCATGGGCTTTGTGGAGGCCAGAGCTCTCCCAAGGAGAAAGGAGGTGAGAGCAAACCCCTGGCCATGCTGCAGGCCTCTGGCCTAGATGCTCTAGCAGTGACATTGCCCCAACAGGCCCTCCTGTCAGCTTCCCTGAACTTCTGCCCTCCACCACTCCAAACAAAACCAGCCCTCTGTGGGCTACCTCAAGGACTGACCAAGCCATGAACTGACCTTTCTGCAGAGCTCTCTGAACAGCGCACTCTGTATCACAGCTCCGTCTCAACTGGGCCCATTTTGTTCGTTCAGACCAAACTGTTGCTTGCAAAGACCTCGCACGCAGATCTGGGTGAGATCTAGAGGCCGTCTGGCCAAAACCACCTGGCCCTCACCCAGCAAGCTTGCCTAGTGTCTGGCCATGTCAACGTCTAGGCATTTTATAAGATGTTTAACAAGTCTAGTATCCCTCTAGTAGATGGAAGTCCTAGGAAAAATCTTAGTCTTCTGCCCCAGTGGCTCTCCCACCCCAGGCCCACCTTGAACTCTAGCCAGGAAAGCATCCCTGGCCACCTGGCCCAGGTTTCAGTGACTAAGGTGGGTTACGTGCCCTGATGTCAGCCAGCAGGATTGTCGGCATCTGAGGGGGAGCCTTGTAGAAAGCACGTCCTGGTCACCCCTGAGGTCCTGTCTCTCTTGTCCTTAGAGAACAGCCCCCAAAGCTCCTGGCCATGGTCCTGGCTGGCTATCGGCTTCTTCCTCGCGGTGGTAGCCACTATGCTGGCACTTCCCAAGATGGCCTGTAAGTCATTCCATGGATGACAACTGATTTCCAGTGTAATAAACTTCAGCACCTGTAGCCATTGGGCCATTTGATATAATTATGAATTCCAAAAATATAATTGGATCATGCTTGTAAACTGATCTGTTAATCTGGGCATGATTAAGTTATGATTAGGGCGTTGACTGGACCACATCAGTAGGGTGTTGAGCCCCACCCCTTGGTGGGTGGGGGAAGAAAATATAAAAGGCATTGCAAAGAACAGAGTTGCAGCAGTTTTGATGTTGGAGTTCTGGTGAGAAAGGAGAGAAGGCCCTGGGATACAGACAAGCCATTCACCTGAGAGTTCACAGCTGGCCTTGTGGAGAGAAGCAAAGCCTAGAGAGCCTCATAGTCTACAGCTGACCTTGTGGAGGAAACAGAGGAGCTGAGCCCGGAGAGAAACGCAGCCCCGGGAAGAGAGGAACCCAAGAAGCCTGAACCCTGGCAAATGTCGGCAGCTGTCTTGCTCCAACACGTGGCCATGGACTTTGGTGAGGGAAGAAACATATGCTTTATGACCTGGTAACTGTGTACTTCTACCCCAAATAAATACCCTTTATAAAAACCAACCCATTTCTGGTATACTGCATTAGCACCCCTTTGGCTGACTAATACAGCACCCATGCACTGTACTATTAGTGGGGGTCTCTTGCCAGGGATCTTGCCCCTTGCCCAAACAAGAGAGCATTCCCCGAGCTCTACAGCAGAGGCCCTCAAAGTCCACAGACTTAGAATTTGTTCTGTAAAATGAGATGAATGACTTAAGCCAGCAGACCAGCAAGGAAGAAACCTAGGACATCACATCCCAGAATCATCTAGTGGAGGAGAAACTGCCCTGGGTACATCCCAGCCTTGGAGCTGCCCGGAGACTCCAAGTTCTAAAACACTTTAAACCTCTCTGGTCATCAGTCTATCGCTACTTTCTTATGAGTATGCCTGGCTTATTAGGAATATAGTTGTCTTCTACGTCGTGCTCAGTAAGCTCGGCCTGTCCCACTTCACCATGAGTGTCCTCCAGTGAGGCCTGTGTAGCCATCTCTGCCAGCCAGGCACGGGTGTTTCCCAGCTGGGGGAGGTCAGCATGCAATCAGGCTTTGGAGATTTTTTTTTTTTCTGAGGAGGTACCAAAATTGAACCTGGGACCTCTTATGTGGGAAGTAGGCATTCAACCACTGAGCTATACCCCTTCCCCAGTTTTTTTATTTCCTTATATTTTATTTTTGAGGAGGTACCGGGGACGCTGGAGATTTCTTTGGCACCGCTCATTCTCCCCCACGTGTGCTCCAACAGCCTCAGGTGAAGGTGCCTAGTTGTGGGCCCTTCTGGGCCAAGCCTTGAAGCAGGCTCTGAAGAGGGCGGTTGGTGTTTCCTCGGGCCCCGTTCCCGGGCTTGCTTCTTTCCAGATCCTGTTGTCGTGGCCTGAGACCCTCCTTCCTGGTCTCGGGAGGGCAATGTTTCACCTTGTTAACCAGCTGAGCGTCAGGAGTTGTGAGAGCCGGAGGGCAGGGCAGGGGTGTGTCCCTTGGCCTTGGTGATGAAAGGCCCCAGACCAGGGACTCCTGCTGGGCTGTAGCGGCTTCAAGATGCTGACTTTCCACCGGGGGCCTTCAGTCATCATCCAGGTTCCAGAAACCCCACAAAGTAGTCCTGAGAGCTCAAGAGCACCGAAAAAGGCAAAGCACAGTCTAGTGCGGAGCCCTGGCTTCTAGGAGACGCCGAAAGGGCTCCTGAGAAGGTGGGCTTTGCGTGCAGCTAGTGACTGAAACTTGAACTTTAAGAAATAAAGGCCGTCCGTGGGGGCTGGAATCTGACTGGCATAAGCACTGAGAGAACTGAGCGTGAGGAAGGCTCCAGCAAAGGAGGCCATCCAGAGCCTCTGGGGAGGGTAAGAGGCCGTGGCTGGAGGAACCGAGGGTGTGCACGAAGCCAAAGAAGCAAAGCCAGGCTCTTGCCGCTGCAGGCGGGGCCCCAGGCAGCAGGAGGGAGAAGAGAGGTGCTCGCGCCTCCCTGAGTGCAGAGCCACCAGCCGGGACGCCCCTCCTGCTCCGCCTGTTGCCTCCCTCCCCCGGGGAGTGGCTCCCCGAGGAGTGCGGAAGAGCTGAGCCGCGCAGCCGGCCCTGGCCTCTCTTCCCTGTCCCTCCTGGGTGTCCCTCCCGGGTGTCCCTGCTTCCCTTGTTTCCTCCCTGCCCTAAGTCTTCCTTTCATGTGGCCGCTCCGGCCACCTGTCCTGGGCAGGTGAGTCGTCTGAACTCTGAGTTTCTGTTGTTGAGCATCCTGCTCTAAGCTGTATCTTCCCATCAGCCCTTCCCCTCCCCTTCCAAAAAAAAACCCCACGAAACTTCCCCTCCAGCTCTGCCTTCTGCATGACTTGTTGGTTCAAACCCCAGTGGCATTTTCAGAATATAAAGGCTGGAGGTGGCGGGGGGCTGGCAGACGAGCTACGCTCTCCCAAGCTACCCCCTTCCCAAGCCTGCTCATGCAGCTGGCTCTTGGCCTCCCAGACCCGGATTCTGTAAAGTCCCTCTGGGCTTGAGCTCATTCTTAAGGGGTGTTTGATCCGTGCACATAAGGCTGTCTCCAGGTAGACACGGAGCAGGGTTGGCATCCTGAGGCTGAGTCACTGTCTTCCTGTGTGTCTCCCTCCTGGTCAGCTAAGTTGGTGGGGGTTGCAGTGGACCTCGAAGCAGACAGGCCTCCCCCCATGGCGACCAGCGCTCCACAGTAAAATGGAGTGTGACAGGGGCTGGCTGAGCAGGAGCCTTGTCTGAACCAAGGAACCAGTCAGCCTGCTCGGACGCCAGACTCCCAGCCGCTGAGCAGAGCTGACCGACTCGGGGCCTGTCAGGGCCGCGCAGGCTCCTGTCAAGAACTCCTGTCCCCTGGGGGCAGAAAGAGGAAGTACTAGGTTTGCCCTGGACTGAGTGAGCTCCAGCCCACCGGCTGAGCTGGTCTCCCTAGAGGGAGCAGAGGTGCAAGTGAAAGAAGAATCTGGAAATCTTGACTATCTTGGACTCCGACTAATGGTACTCGACTCACTCCTTTCGGTTTAATAGAAATAATGCCAACCTGGGGGGATATCACGAAGCTGAAGTGAGAACACACATGAGATGACAAGCGTTTGCCTACTGGAAGGGGTTCTCTAGTCCCCACCCCTCTATCCCCTTCTCCCCCAGCCCTACTCCAGTAGGGACCCTTCCTCTGTATCTTGACTGTTATGTGAGATTACCATTCTCTATCCCATACTCCTAAATCAAATTATAACCAGCATGAAGACAGATGGAAACCAGCCCACTTCCCCGCAGCCCTGTCTTGGGACATGGGCCCCACAACTCAGCTATGCCTGGGGTGTTCTGACTCAGGGCTGTGATTTTGGTGCCCTTACCTGTATTTCTGCCTTAGGTTCCTGGGCCTTTGCACAATGCATCACAAGGCTAGCCCAAGGGGTCCAATCCTGGGCAGAGAAGTGGGTCTTGAGATAGCTCAAAGGTTTGGTGTCAGGATTAATGGAAACAAATGTACATTGAGGAGTGTTAAATGGAATTCGTTTTAAACAGGAGTCAGGAGGCCTGGGTCTGGTCATAGTTCTGTTAACCAACTGCCATAATCCTTAAACCAGAACCTTCTCCCCTATCTACCCATAAGAGGATTGGATGGCCTCTCAAGGTCCCTCCAGCTCAAATGCTCTATGACTGGCTAAAATAGCAAGCCCACTAAGAGCTGAAATGGAATTATGTCCAGAGCTATGAAAGCGGCCAGCCTGAGGAGGAAGGCACTTGACAGAAGGACACTCAGCTTCCCAGGCAGGACTGTTTGCTACGATGTTGACTGAAGATAATGGAACGTGGGGTTTTCTGGGAGCTTACGAGTAGGAAGCCCGAGGGGCACTACGTTAGTCATGTCTGGAAATCCGTCTGGCTGATATTGCCAGCTGCTGCCACTCGCCCTGATGAAGCATTTACTGATCCAGGAAGAGGAACCGCTATCCAGCATTGCCTCATGGGCTCAACAGCACTGACCTTCCAGGGAGAAAACGCATAGAAAACTCTAGGAGCCATAATTCAGAATCAAGTCGGGCCCTGGGGTGGTAACTCACTCTTACCCAGGGGTCTCTGATGTCAGGGGGGAAGCAAAACCCCTCCCCAAAGCCTGAAACCCTTGAGAGACTGAGGAGCAATCCTCTGCCCTGCCCCCTCCCCAAATTGCCTATACAGGACAGGCAGGTAGGATAAAGAGAAGTCGATGACTTACCCTGGACATGGACCACCCTGGGCCAGAGAGAGAGAGCCAAGCAGCATGGGCCCTGCCCTCAGGGCCTGCCTCCTGAAGGGGCAGGAGGACACGCTGCCGTGAGTCAGCATAACTGGACGCTAGGCTCTAGACCAGCGGTTCTGTACTGGAGCACATGTCAGAATCTCCTGGCGGGCTGGGCCCCACCCCCTGAGAGTCAGAGTCACCGCAGCTTGGGTGTAGCCCGATTTTGAACTTCTAACGGTTCCTTGGTGACGCTGGCACTGCCAGTCTAGAGACCACGCTTTGAGAACGGTGCTGCAGACCAGAGCTCCTCACGCCCTAGTGTGCAGGTGAACCATCCGGGGCGCTTGCGAACGTGTAAGTTCTGAGTCCATCGGGCTGGCGTAGTCTGATGGGCACCCAGGTGATGCCAGTGGACCACATTCAGTGCAACAGACTCTGCTCAGACCATTAGTGCAATGGAAAACTGGTTTAATGGGTGTTGGGACTGGGCTGGTCCTTAAAGAACGAGAAGGGCTTAAATAACTGAGGGCAAGAGGGTATCTGGGAGAGAGGACACAGCGAGCAAAGGCAGCGGTGGGTGACTACAGCAGGTGTAGGGAAGTGGACACTGGCCATTGTCGCGTGCTGGCCTAAGTGGCAGACGGAGGCTTGCCCCCTCGCCTCGCTCCATCCACCCTCCCCATTCAGGTTGGTCCAGTCCCACTCAGGCTCCTGGCAGCCGTTCTCCCTGATGGAGACTATCACTGTCCTGTGAATCGCGACCGGCACTCTTGGGCAGTCTGCAGTGATTCCCTCTTTTCTTTGCCAATCTCAAGTCAGAGGAGCCTCGGTTCTCCAAGAGTTGAGTGTCTCAAAGGCACACGGGTGGTATGAATTTCTCAGCCAGCAGCCAGAGCAAACCCGCCCGCTCTGCATGGTGCTTGCTCACGGGCTCCTCTCCCGGTCCAGTTGGGGTTATGACCAAATAAATAACAGTCCCCACCCTCCTCTCCCCTCTCTTAGAAATCTTTAGTTTATAGCTTGTTCTAACAAAAGGCTCACCCTTTTAGCATCAGAGCTGCACATGGGGCACCAAGACAGGCAGGCCTAGAATTACATTGTACATGTGGCTCAGTAACCTACATGTCTTATGATCTCGGACATCGTTCTGTATAAGAACACAGAAACCAACCTCATTTTACGTAGACTGTAAAATGTTTAAACCACGTGTGTGCCCGTCTATAAAGCCATTTAAAACGTGAAGTCCCTGCTGAATTTGACCGTGTCTTGTAGAGGCCTTTCTGCCTCTAAATTAAACTAGAATAATGAGATGTCTGACATGTAAACTTGCTCTGAATTTGGCACTTTGAAGTCAGCTGAGAAATGAGGGGCTGGACATCCGTCCATCCCATGCCTCCAAGCCGGTGGTGATCTGCAGGATCTGAATAACGAGGCGATGAGCAGAGGGTGATAATTCATTGAGTCATTGACGCACTGAGGTCCTCTGCCTGCCAGGCGTGGCTCTAGGTGCTGACGACACAGCAGTGAACTAAACAGACGAAAGGCCCTGCCCTTGTGTAGCCTACTTTCTAGTGGGGACAACACAGGCAGACAAAATTAACAAAAACACGGTATGGGTAGCAGAGAAAAGGAAAGGGAGACGGAGTGTGATAGGGTCTAAAGGTTCAACAGGGTGGTCAGAGAAGGACCTCCAGAAGGCGACATGCCAGGAAAGGCCCGAAGGAGGGCAGGGAGAGAACGGCACGTTCACGGTGGCTCAGCTGCTTGCTGAGGGCCCCAGAAGCCAGCCCTTGTGCTGCTGGCCGTGCTGGAACAGACTTCGGGAGTGAGGGCCAAAGCCGGGGCACTAGCAGTCTAGGTGGGAAGGGGTGGTGCCTAGGGCTGGGGTGATTGGAGATACGGAAGTGAAAATCTTGGAATCCAGATATACATAGCAGTTCAAATTTTTGAATAAAATTGCTAAGTTAGATACAAAACCGGTTAATGTCCTACAGGGCAATTAAACTATAACCTTTGCGGTTATCTTTTCTACCAAACAGAAATCAAATGCCTCTCCTCTGGACAAAAATCTACAAGTTATACGTAGACTCACAAAGTCTAGGCCCCGACTAATCAAGCTAAATAAAAGTCACAGAAAGGCACACCTGCGAAAATGAAGCAGTCCTTGGTTGGGTCTGTTAGATGATGTTCTGGTATGACACTGAAAGGACAATCTTCCTTTCACCTTATGGCTAAATGACAGATACTTTATCATAACATACAGATTTACATTTTGGCAGCTATGGCTTTCAATTTTCCAAATGGAGAGTCTTCTCTTAAAATTGAATCTGCTTTCCACCATCCTTTGCATCTGATTTCCGTCAGGCAGGAGCACGACCAACAAGCAATTCTGGACTTGCAACGCGGCTCCATCAAAAAACAAAACGTGTTTTAAAACTGCTTTCATACTCGCCCTTGATGTATTCTAAAACATTGTTTTTATGAGCAATTTGAGTCATTTAAACTTTGTATCAGGACAAAAAACAAAAATACACATATCAACTCTGCTTTGAGTTGATGCTAGCAACCAAAAAAAAAATCAGTTGATGCTAATTACAGTTTCAAACATTTATGTAGATTTTAGACAAGTTACTGATTTTCTGAGCTTCAGCTTCCTCCTCTGTAAAAAAACTAGACTTTCCTCAGCGCACCGCTGTCGGCACTATTTTATGCTGAGATTATGCTGTGGTGCTCTTACTTGGTTACGTATTCACAGGTGATAATTTCTACTTTCTGGACTCCCACCACATCTGAGGTGACTTCCTCCCCTGAAGGCTTGAACCCCTCAGAGTCACCTATGAGGGCTGAAATCCACTTCTTCCAAACCCCTGTTCATGCTGACTTTTAACCTCCTCCCACGAGTCACAAATGGCACCTAGAATGGCGAATCCTCTCCAGAAGGTTTTCAGCTGCTTTGCCGAGACCCTGAGGAGGAATTGCTATCATGGCAGCTATGGTCTTGTACTTCTTAAAGAATAAGACTTGAAAGTTGAAATTACTCCTTAATCCACAGACTTCGGAATGGATGATGTTAGGCCTGAAAACAACGTGACTCTCGTTGTACATCTCCATCAGAGCTCTGGGTGACCAAATGAACGGTAGTATTTTGAAAGGAATTTTTTTCTGAGCAGTAATTCTCAACAGTGGGCTTATAATATTCAGTCAACCATGTTGTAAACAGATGTGCTGCCACCCAGGGTTTGTCCCATGCATAGAGCACAGGCAGAGCAGACTTAGCACAGTTCTCAAGGGCCCGAGGGTGTTTTGAATGGCACACAGCACTGGTGACTTCAAGTCACCAGCTATGCTAGCCCCTAACAGGAAAGCAGGGCTGTCCTTTGAAGCTTTGAAGCCAGGCATTGGCTCCTCCTCTCTCGCTGTGAAGGTCCTAGATGACATCTCCTTCCAACACAAGGCTGCTTTGTCTACGTTAAAGCTCGGCTTAGTGTAGCCACCTGCATCAGTCGTCTCAGCTAGGTGCCCTGGGTGACTGGCTGCAGCTTCCGCACCAGCACTGGCTGCTTCGCCTTGCACTTTGGTGTCATGGAGACACTCTTTCCTTAAACCTCATGAGCCAACTCTATTAGTGTCTTCACCTCTCTCAGCCCTTGCAGAACTGAAGAGAGCTGGGGCCTTGCTCTGGGCTGGGCTTTGGCTTAGGTTTGGTCTCCATGTCACTTATCATTCGTGTGTTCCCTGGAGTAGCACTTTTCATTTCCTTCAAGAACTTTTTTTTGCAGTCACCACCTGGCTCACTTTGGTACAAGGGGCCTGGCTTTCGGCCTGTCTAGGCTGCCGACATGCCTTCCTCACTAAGCTTGATCCGTTCCAGCTTTTGATTTAAAGTGAGAGACATGCAACTCTTTCTTTCACTTGAACATGTAGAGGCCATCGTACGGTTACTAACTGGCCTGATTTCAATATTGTCGTGTCTCAGGAAATAGGGAGGCCTGAGGAGAGGGAGAGAGATGGGAACAGCTGGTTGGTGGAGCAGTCGGAACCCACACGTTTATCGATCGTTTGCTATCTTATGTGGACGCAGTCTGTGGTGCCCCGAAACAACTATGTTAGTAACATCAAAGAGCACAGATTGTCATAACAGGTATAATATTGGAAAAGTTTGAAATATTGCAAGAATTAGCAAAATGTGACACAGAGACACAAAGTGAGCACGTGCTTTTGGAAAAATGGCGCCAACAGATTTGTTCAACATGGGGTGGCCACAGAGCTTCCATTTGTTAAAAAAACAAACAAAAAACACCATATCTGAAAGTGTAATAAAGCAAAGTACATTAAAAGATATGCCTGTAAATCTATACATTATATAATTTGATAGTTGGAACTACTTTCCAGATTCTGGCAATAGATGGATGGTAAGCCCCAGTTTTGGGTGATTTTGTTCTATGTGTCAGCAGGGGTGTTTATTAGGAGGCTAGAAGAGATTATGTAAATGCCATTTTAAATTCTTTCCCATAATTTATTGTCATGTTTTTGAGAAATCTAGAAGCTCACTTAAAATTGCACATTTAGCTCACATAGTAACTATTGGCTTTTCACTAAGCTCTTGAAAAGCTGTGCCACATTGTTGAGAATAGTTTCTAATAACCACCTGTTAAGCAAAAGCACACTAAATAAATATGCTCTAAGAAGTGGTATTTCAGCAGCATTGCTTCAGGCAGAGACAGACCGTCTGGTTAACTCAGCACAAGTTTCTAGCCTGAGAATATCACATGAAACAAATTTGAAAAGTGTTCCATATTTCCATGAACCCAGAAGATAACATCATTTACAAATCTTCAATCTGTTTTGTGTGTGTGCTATTATCATGTGTTTCAAAGTATTCTCGTGTTTAGCCTTTAATTTGCCTAAAAGTATTTTTCTGTGCTTTAACATAATTAAGTGCAGTTTGCATGCAAGCCCATGAGACCCAAAAAGCTGGAAATATGGGTTTAAAATACAGTGCAGAAACTCTGTGAATATAATTTTTAAAAGAACATTGAATTTTATACTTTAAATAAGTGAACTGTATGATACGTGAATTATATCTCAAACCTTTTTTTTAATAAAATGGTACAGAAGAAAAAAATGAGTTCAGTAAACCTTCATGTTATTACAGTTAAAAAACAAGTTTTTATTACTGATATAAATGTGTTTTCATTGTTCAATTGGTATATTTTTCTATCTTGAAAATTTGGGTAACTTGGTGTGTTAGTCAACCAAAGGGGTGCTGATATAAAATACCAGAAATCTGTTGGCTTTTATAAAGGGTATTTATTTGGAGTAGAAGCTTACAGTTACTGGGCCATAAAGCATAAGTTACTTTCCTCACCAAAGACTGTTGCCACGTGTTGGAGCAAGATGGCTGCCGACATTCAGCCTTCCTCTTCCCCTTAAAGCTCCGTGGTCCCAGCTTCCTCCAATATCAGCTGTAGGCTGGGACAAGTCTTGTCTCTCTCCTGGGGCTCATTCCTCACCAGGCTCAGTGGCTCTGTTCTCTCCACAAGGTCGGCTGTAAACTCTCAGGCGAATGGCTCGTCTCTCTTCCCGGGACCTCTGCCGTGCCTAATGGAGCTTTCTCTCCTCACGTATCTGCTTCTCTGTGTGTTTACTTCCCAGGGCTCCAATATCAAAACTCTGTTTCCTCTGCCTTGTCGTTTTCTCTGTGAGTCCCCAACCACCAACGGGGCCGGCACTCAGCGTCCTACTGACGTGGCCCAATCAAAGCCCTAGTCATAAATTAATCAAGTAAAAGTGAAACCTCTGAATTCAATACAATCTAAGGGTATCACTAGCCCAGAGGAACAGACCAGTTTACAAATATAATCAATATTTCTTTTTGGAATTCATCAATAATATCAAACTGCCACACTTGGTTAGAATGGATTTCATAATTTTTCCAATTAAAATTAATGATAATATTTTTTCATTTAATGGCTTTTCACTTAGCAGAAAGGTTTTCAGGGACACATTAAAGCCGTTAAGCATGGGATAGTTTTCGTTATTTGAAACAGTTACCTTTTTAAGGAGGCTAGACTTGTCAGAGGTGGAGATAGTGAGGATAATACCCATGTAAGTGCTGATTTGATTTGCACTGAGTGTTTGGTTTGAAACGCATATTCTTTACTGAGAAAGATATAAGATGTGCAAAATGGCAGGGAGGGTGGAGAGGCCAGTGAAAGGGAGAAAAACAAGAAAGTTACAGAAAAGGGCAAATTGATAACGACTAAAAGTTGACTTGGAAAAAAAAAAAA
>JAQZBX010048432.1:0-20204 GCA_029593785.1 Cabassous unicinctus
CACACACACACACACACATACCCTTTCCGAAATCCACCACAAGCTGTCTTCTGCATCTTGTGGTTTGTTTGGGTTTTTCCTTTTCTTTTTAGGTACAGAACCCCTTACCAGACTTAGTGATTGAATCAGAACCTGCCAGGATGGAAACCAAGGCAATGGAACCAAACAAATATGTATTTGTTAGAAGTGGTACTATTATCATATGCTTGAGTTGAAGCCCCATTTATGTGATAATATTAGAAACAACATATAATTTCTGTGGCTTAATAAATAGTTAACACTCATTTGCTACTAAATTAAGCAAAGCAAAACTAAAACTATACTTCCAAATATTCTAAAGGACATACAGCATGTAAGAATGGATCAATAACAAAGAATTATCTAAGGGCTTATCCCCTGAAGGTCTGACTAAGCTAGAAGCAAATATAGCAACCAAAAAAAAATCTCAAAAATGGACCTCAAAATATAGCTAAAAAGTAAGGGAGTACCAGCAAGGAGAGCTATTGTTTTTGCTTCCTCAGCGGCTCTAGAGGCCGACGTCTGCCGGGGTGAAATCTCACAGGAAACACTGGGCTCAAGCTAATTCTATAACATATAACAGGTACCATATTTTGGCGCCAGGGATAAAAGGTATTGTTCTAACGCTGGTCAAAACATCCTGGGAAAATGAAGAGAAAAAAAAAATTTCAACAGTGCTGAAACTAGAAAGCTAAATTCTGATACTTTTCTAACCTGTGTGGAAAAATCATCTAAATTGTTTGGATCAAATAATGACATGAGTACATTACACAATGAAGAGAGATACGGTGTTTTAAATTGAAATGGAAAAGTAATGTCTAGGCATTTATGCAATTCCCACCATTTTAACTTCAACTAATCCTCCCAATTTCAGAGCTACAATTCTAATTAATATTATACTAATTTAAGTAAAATTCAACTGCCAGTCTTTACCTTGTAGAGATTACCCCCTAAAGAAGGGCCAAGACAAAATACCACTGACCACCTGAGGGAACCAGCTGGTCCTAAATGTGCAGTCAAGCTGATTACCCAAACAGCCACGAGAGGACAGCTTTACCCAGCTAGGCCTCAGAAGCACAACCGTCAGTGCTCCGACATTCTAGTGGAGCGTCTCCTTCAAGCATATCACACCTGATTTCCTTGAAGGGCTGTAAGAATCCCTATTGATTCAAGAACAGCTCTTTTTCTCTCTTTAATGGGAGAGGGGGTAATGATAAAAATTACCCCATTAAATACAGAATTCAATCCTTTCTAACATGCTATTTTAGAAACAGTGGGATAGAGAAAGGGAAAATGCACTTCAGATGGAAAAAATATGTCAATTTAAGAATGCTAGTGGGTACAATAAAGAATAATTTTTTAGAGACAGCAATATACCATTTGCAGAGAACTTCCACGCGGTGGTATATCCATGGCATAAAGGAGCCATCCTGTCATGGAGGCAAAATCCTAAGAAACTTCCCAGTGGAGTTAGTCATACAAGCACAACAAAGTATGGGATGTTGCTGTTGTTCAAAAGAATCAACTGTGCAACACAGTAAAATACTTTCTCCAAATATTATAGATCAGGCCAGGTACCTGGGTACCAAAAGCTCCCAAATGCTACAAAACAAATAACAAGACATGCTATTTTTAAGAGGCCACAGAGTAGATTTCTTTCCTACCCTTAAATGTTTATTCATTTTGTTGTTTTTCAACAGATCCTACTAGAAAATTCTTCCTTATATTGCCAAATATCTCCTGACATTTCTTTTTCTTTCTCTCTCTTTTTTTTTTTCAGGAGCTACCAAGGATTGAACTCAAGACCTCGTACATGGGAAGCAAGCACTCAACCACTGAGCTACATCCACTCCCTCTTGTTTGATTTTAACTTTTTTTTTCTAGCTTCAATCAAGAAAAACTGGTTCATTTTCAGATGTATCAAGATAAAGCATTCTTATAATTTAGCTTAATTCCATTTCTAGCAACTCTCATAGATTGCTGATGAGCATTCAAATTAGTATAATTTTTCTGAAGAAATCTGCTAATATATACTAAAAATCTCAGTTTTCTCTAATAACTATTTCCAATCTCAACGATATTTTATGCAAAAAGTGCTCAATTTGAATGAATTGTATAAAATCGTTCTAAGTACAGATTCTTAAAAACAAAACATTCTTGCCGGCATAATAATAAATAACAATAGCTAATATTTTACACAATTCTTCCTCTGTACAGGCATTATTTTAAGCACTTTAAATATGAAATCTCTTTTGATCTTTACAGCAATCTTGTAAGGTCAATGTCTTTTTGGTCTTCGTTTACAGATGAGGGAGCTGAGGCAGAAAGAGGCTAAGGGACTTACTGGAGTTTGAAACTAGTAGTCCTACGTTATGCAACCTCAGTATACAGAGGCAAAATCTGCTAGACTAATATGCACTGTTCCATTCATGTCCCAATATCCATGACCCAATGTAATAGCCTAAGACATTTAAATTTCACCATTAAAAAAGAAAAATACACACACACACACATACTCTCTAATCACATTTGTTTATCTTTTAATTGCCTAGAAAATAAACAACTTTTTTGTCCCTTACTTGTTGGTACAGAAACGTTAACCTGGAAGAGCTGTAGCCGCGGCAGAGCCGCCACCCATCATCACACGCATGCTCCAATGGAGCATCTGCTCCAGGAGCAAGATCATCTATTTCTTTTCAATTCTAACATCATTCAACTTGTCACAGGACCGGATGAGGTTTAAGTCGAGTTTCCATATATGCCTGTGCTAGTGGTGCTGCCTTTTTAAAACAGAAAATATTTTTTACAATATGTAAAATTATTGTATTTGTAGCCCTATACAAAATTAAACTCTGGAAAGCAAGAAGCCCTTGTTACAAAATCATGAGGTTGATTGACTTTAAGCCTTTTATTTTCCCATTGCCACTCCTTGAGGGCAGCTCCAAGATAATGCCACTACCAAAAACGGCAGGCATGGCCTAGCCACAAGAAATACACTCATTTTTTTCCCCTTCCTTCTGCAGTAGGAAGCAAAGAAGCCAGATGGAGTGGGAACTGACAGGGTACGTTTTCATGAGTGAGGAGAAAGCAGGGGAGGAGGACGTCGTTAACTCAAAGGACAGAAGTACTCAGGCGCACACCTCGCTCAGCCTCCTTGGGAGGAATCCTTAAAGCGGGCAGGAGCAGCTCATTTTCAGACAGGAAAACTTAAGTTGAAAAGGGATCATAGGACACAGGCTAATCAAATGCCAGGGCTAGTATTCGTACCCATCTCAGAGCAAAGACCTTGTCTTATTGCTTAACATGTATTGTTTTAACAAATCATTATATTGATCTTAATAGCCTGACTGACGTATAACCCAGGCAACTACTCTTCCTTCCGCTACAAATTAGTTTTCACTATAGTTTTCTAGTATTTTATATAAATGGGATCACAGGCAATGTGCTTTTTTTCCCTCTGGTTTCTTGCACTCACCATAAATATTTTAAGATTCATCCACGTTGTTGTGCATATATCACAGTTCACTCCTTTCTACTGCTGAGTAGTATGGGATAGATATATCACAATTTGTTTATCCATTCTCCTCTTGGTGGACATTTGGATTGTTTCCTTAATGAGCTTTTAAAGCAATAAAACGTTCACTGCTGTAATTCATATTTCAAAAAAATCACAAGCCTCAGAGTTCTCCCTTACACTATTCCTAATTTTCCTACGGAAAATGCCTTTTACAGAATGGATTCTAGGTGGTAGTGGTGGTTGTTTTTTAAGATGCAGAGGGATCCAACAGAGCACACGTAACGCTCAGCCGTCCACAGTACTCAAGAAGTGATGGGACTGAGGTAAGAAACCCACACTAGAAAGCGCTCAAAAATTAAGGTGGGAGTCACTGGTTCTACCTTTTTACTACTTAAGTGGCAATTATAAAGAGAGAGAGAAATGCCATGTTTTAAAAACTAGCCACAGCCGGACTGAGTATACATACAAAGCTTTTTGAGTCCCTCAAGGTCAGGCACCATTGATACAGCAAATGGCACAATGCTCAAATGACCTGAATTAAATGAACGGATGAGTTTCTACATCTTTTGAAAAGTTTGTTAAACCAAATTTATGAAGCACAGGTGTTTTAAACAACACAGCCATCTTTATGACACAATCAATAAGCCATCTTGAGTTGCTTTTAGTTCTCTCTATTATTTACCCTTAATGACTCCTGAATCTGGAATATGCTGGTTTTCCACAGGGTCACGTGCATGTGTTTGTTCAGCAGCTCTGACTTACACTCGGGTTCTCTAGGGCAGGAAGAGCCTCCATTCATAAATCATGGTTTGGCAAGTTCTGACTGGCTGTTGAACTTTTTTTTTAGCTTGTAGTGAATCTTTGAAATTAGAATTAGGTATTTCCTAACTGACGTCCACTTACCTAACTGTGCTGGCTATTAAGTTATTGCCCCTGCTCTCCAAACCCACCCTTCTACACGATGCTCCGTGACGAGTGGGGCTAGGATTCTGCAAACCCTGTTTCTGCTTTGCCAGCGGCTTCCTGAGAAGCCACGCAGGTAGGGGACGATAGAGGGAGACCGAGCGTCTGGAAAGGGGGGAAGGGATTTGTTTTTCTAGTTTCCTTCCTGTCCATCTGGTACATCAGTTCCTAACCTGGCAAGGAGAGGTTAACACCAGCACTCTTTACCAATGAGCTAATGCCTTAAATTTCATGATTACTCCAAGTATTTATCATGGCTGCTTCAACTAAAAGAAGCTGACGTGGTAGAAAAATTAAGGAAGGAAGGAATGAGTTGCCTATTTCTTCTGGCCTAGATAAAGACACATTTAGGCTAAAGACAGAGAGGGGAGAAAATTCACCATTGCTAAAAGGACACTCTTTCCCTCGGAAACCACAAAACACTAAAAGTTTGGTAATGTATACTCCAGTGGACTGAAAGCAAAAAGCCAAATTGTGAAGCCAAGTCAAGGTTTGTGAAAGCAGAGCCTGGGAAGTTACAGACTGGGCAGATGAGCCCTAATCCCCAGCCCTCAGCCAGTCCTTTCCCAAACACCTCCAGTTAAGCAGGCCCTTACCCAACAGAAGACAACATAGCTCACTGAGAAAGGCAGCTGAGACGCGGCCTGAAGGCAAGGAACAAGCAGAAGCGGACAGAGCTAGAGGCCTCTAAACTAAGGTCCTGGGGTAGGGGGGATGCTTCTTGCTCCGACAAAGAAATTCCCAGGCTCAGAAAACGATGACCAGGCAAGGTCTCAGGCTATGGTTACTGCAATCGGAACTAAGTAGCACACTTACTTTGTAAGGGATATGGCTTGCCAAAGAAACAAAGAAAAAACCTATTGAATGTCTAAGTCAGTGGTGCTCAAATTACAGATGCTAAGTGCAACAGCAGCCAAGAGATGCTACAGGAGGTCTTCTTAAAGCCTAGATTGCTTTAACCTCACCCCAAATTCTGATTCAGTCAGTGTATTAGTCAGCCAAAGGGGTGCTAATGTGAAATACCAAAAAATGGGTTGGTCTTTACAAAGGGTATTTATTTGGGGTAGAAGTCCACAGTTACCAGGCCATAAAGCGTTATGTTTCTTCTCTGACCACAGTCCATTGCCACATGTTAGAGCAAGATAGCTGCCGGCGTTTGCCAGGGTTCAGGCTTCTGGGGTTCCTCTCTTCCCAGGGCTGCGTTTCTCTCCGGGCTTAGCTCCTGTTTCCTCCACAAGGTCAGCTGTAGACAATCAGGCGAACGGCTTGCTTCTCTTCTCCTGGGGCCTTCTTTCCAACATCAAAACTTGCTTCTCAAAAGACTGCTTCAACTCTGTTCTTTGCCTTGCCTTTTATATTCGATTCCCCACCCACGAAGGGGTGGTGCTCAACGCCCTACTGACTGACATGGCCCAGTCAATGCCCTAATCATAACTTAATCATGCCCAGATTAACAGATCAGTTTACAAGCATGATCCAATTATATTTTTGGAATTCATAATTACATCAAACTCCCCAACTGTAAGCCAGTGTGGGGTGACATCTGAGAGTCTGCATCCAGGCAATACGGAGGCAGCTGGTCCTGGCAATGCACTGAAAACCATGGCCTCCTAACCTCTCCTTGATCAAGTGCAAGGGAGCTACCAGAAGGGGCAGTGTCAAATGGATGGCCCTTCCCAAAGGTCATCTCAGACATGGCATGCAAGGCAAGAACCTGTTCAGGAATTCATTCCTCTCATTCAGTTCATAAAGCTCATGAGAAGCTAACCCTAGCACCAATTCCAGAGGAGGAGGGCATGATTTAATCTAAGGGAAATCCCTTTTCCTTTTCCTTTAAATGTTTAGTTCAAGAACTTAAACCTAAACCAATCAGCACAAGGCATTTTCTTGGGAACAAGAATTAGTTCAGAAATGTGCTTGTACAAAATTCATAATGATGAGTTTTGATTAATATTCTTGGAAAAACACTGCTTTGCTCTTAAAATATAGCCCCTTTCTTTTAGGATATAAGGTATAAGTTTGCATTTAGGGTCATTTCATCACCAGGCTTAAAAGTGAGACCAGAATTAGGGATAGCCAAGGAAATCGCAGAAAAATGGCACTAAAGCCAGTGGATTAACTTCTAGTTAAGGAAGAAATTATATTTCATTATCATTTTAGCCAATTTGTTGTTTATTTTTTAAAGATTTATTTATTTATTTATCAAACCCGGGGCCTCCCATATGGTAGACAGGAGCCCAATCACTTGAGCCACATCCGCTTCCCAATTTTAGCCAATTTGAATTTTTTATCTGTGATCTGCAATTGAAATATATGGATCTAAATGACCAATATATCCACCAAAACCCATTAAGAGCTTCAAAGAACCAACTAAATGTAATTTTATATGCTTCTTAACTCTGAATAATTTTATCTTTGCATTTGCAATATTTCTAGGGGCCAACTGTGAGAAACACCTTGTATTAGGTGATATGAAGTTTATAAGATGAAGAGATAACCCTGCCTTCAAATTAGAAAAGTATTATAGGGTAAACATAATATAGAGACTCTATGAAATAGATTGCTCAGGGAATTTATAGTTTTTTGAAATTACAGTTTTGCTGACTTGAGAATCACAAAAATAATCAGTGCTAGAAACACTCAAAAAGCATATCCTTCTAGTTCTACCCTCTTATTTGACAAATAAAAAATGGAGACCATGTGATTCATTTAGTTAATTTCAAGAAGCAAAACCCAAGTTTTCAAAATGCAGTTTAATACTTTCACCCTAATGACTCACACCTTTTTTCCAACCCAAAGACAATGCTAGGCTACACTCCAGTCCCATCAACAATAATGATCCTCAATGGGAAAAGAGGAGAGGTGGAGAGGTGGAGAAATTGCCACTGACCCTGGAGGAGCCAGGGACAACTTTGTTTACTGCAGCTTTATTATTTTAGATATTATATGCAGTTTTCCGTTAGTGTGTTTAGGATTTTTAAATTTGGTCCCAAAAGATATAATCCTAAATTCATTTATTAAAAAAAAACTCTTCAGGAAATATAGGAAATATATCCATACAAATTTCCTGCCTTAGTAAATAGAGTAAAATGAATAAAATCTTGAATAGTATCTCAGATTATCATTCTCACTTCATATAATCATTGTAAAGTATTACAGAGATATAGAACAACAGACATTGTTGGATTTTTCTTTGTAATTGGGTTAACTTTTGTTTGGAGGAAGTAAAAAAGGAGTCATACCTCCACTATCAGTTTTTTGTTTTTGGTTAGCTAATTATCATTCTCCTAAAGGTTATGTTGCCAAAAAATAAAGAAAAATTTAAAAAATCAGCTATGATAATGTCACTGGGTGATAATAATCCATTTTAAAGTAAACAATAACAAACTTCATGTTAAAACCCCATCACATAAATACTTTTGCACATCCACAGTGAAAATAGTTTAGCAAAGTACCTAAAGGTACACATTAGTGTTTATGAACCTACAGTCTCTTTCCTGTATTTGAGAAGTTAAATTTATCATGCTGCCCATTTCTGTACTCTCAGCAGAGAAGGACGTCAAACAAGCTTTTGATGCTACTTTTTGTGCTTAGTCATCTCAGTCTGTTGGGAAACTTGAAAAATAATAGTGTTTTTCAAAATTCCCGTACATAAGATTCCACCTAACCTCAGGGTTACATATTCTGACGTTAACCCAAATGACTAAAGTCAAGGGCAGCACCTTGCATTTCATTCACCCAAGGAAGTTTTGGTAGAATAAGGAAACAAGTGATTAGGCCTAATAACTAATATCTGTAATATATATGGTATTAAATATTCAGGAAATCCAGTTACTCTGTTAAGGACTTAATACTAGAACAGTGGATCACTTTGAGATTGATGAAATCTAAGGACCGATTTCCAAGAAAAATGTACGTAACTCAAAATTCTACAGACAATTTCAAGGGTTCAAAGATCACCTGAAGACTGCCCAGGAGTTATAAACTCCTACTAAATTTCAACAGGAATATAATGAAATAGATACCATAGTACTGTTCATAGAAATTAGTTTCCTGTGATCCCTATCATTGCCAACTAAATTCCATGTCTAAAAGTAATAAAAGTTTATTAAAACAGCAGAAATTGTTCTTCCTACTCTGAAGCTGTCTTTCCCACACTAAAATAGAGCACCAGCAATTCCACATTTGTTGTTTGTATTTCATCACTGTTTTCAGACAGAACAAGAGATCTGCTGCCTACACACCATTTCTCAGCATCGACACCCATTTTCTTATGCAATTTTAAGTTCTGTTGGCAGGTTATAGACATTTTTTCCAACCACAAACAAAAATTTCTTTTGATACACTAAAGTGAATGTTCAAGGAAATGTTCCCAATTAAAAAGAAAAAGACTATTTTTAACAATAATGTGGTAGTCTATCAACAGTCTTAGGAAAACTCGAAGAGTGGTAACTCAACGAAGACTTCAGTTCTCAGGACACATAAGATTGTGTGGGTAGCTACCCTGTTGAAAAATCAGCTTTATGTCTTCAACTAGGAACTTAGCAAATGTAAAAAGAATACGTTATGCTAAAAAAGAACCACCACATCGCTCAGTCTTCCATGCAACTCCATGGACAAACTTATCTTTTTAAAACTGTCTAAAACTTTGCAATAGCCCTTCACATTGAAGTGTTTAGTGTCAATCATTCATTTCTTAAGAGTAAGAGATGAAAGGTGGCACCTACCAGAAATTTTTAGCTTTTAAAATTTTAAATCCTAGTCTATATTGTTGATATATCATAAAGGTCTCTTTGTTGCTGCTAACAGACCATTTGTAAAACTAGATCATCACAGAAAGAAGCCATAACAGCTGACTTACTGAGTTCTTAAAATATGCCAGGCATGATTTGTAAGCACTTTGTGTGTATTAATCCTAAAAACAGCACCATGAGGTAGGTACTACTATTATTCTTCACTTCACAGAAATGAAATTCAGGCACAGAGGGACGAAATGATGTGACAAACATCACAAACTTCACACAGCCAGTTAAGTGGGGACAACGAATATATCTGAACCCAGAAAATCTGGATCCATTATCTAAGCTCTCAACTATTATATATATTATCTGTCATAATAGATAGGAGAAATACAGGTGATTTTGGTAATGTTGAACAAGATCTTTAATAACATAATATAAAAATTACAGTTGTCTTTTTGATCATATTGTATTCTTTTAAAACTATGCGCTAGTTTTTAAAATTATACTAGAGAGCATAATTCACAGAATTAAATACACTAATGAAATCTAGATTTGTGGTATTGTATATGACTGAGGTAGAAGTCAGTCAGAGATTAAAGGCTATGTTTTTTTTATCTTTTTCTAATTTTGGAATCAATATACAAGCATAAAAACAAAGTTAGTGCCAACAGGACTAGATGTCTGATAAAAAAATAAATATATCAGCCTATAAAGGAATAATCAAAGTTTTGTAAATAAAAGCACAGTTGAACTTTTTAACATATTAGCTTCTAGATGTTGAGGTACAGTTCCAAAAAAATTAAGGGTTTGGAGAAAGGACACAGTTCACGATAAGAATGACTCACATGTGGCTCACAGCAAAACAAAGCCTACCACATGTTTACCTCTGAAAAACAAAAGACACTAAGTCTGGCACCAGCCGGCAAAGCAAGAAATACCAACCATGTGAGAGTCAGACACCTCGCGAGCCGTTTAAAAATAAAGAGAGAGGCACGTGGTGAGTGATGACTTCTGAACCTGACCTCCTCTGATATATACGATTCCATTTACAACTTCTCCCCCAAAATCAAAACACCTGAAAACAGCAAATCTCACAAGAGAAGGAGGGACCAACACTTTATAAATCAGAGGATATAAAAAAATAAGGATAAAACGTCTTACAGGAAGAAACTACTCTGTTTAGGTTTTCTATACGGCTGTACTCACTCAGTAGATTATCCCCTCCCTTTCTGAACATGAACTCAAGGAGGCCCACCTTCCTCTCACCAAGCACACTAGGTTGAGCCCACTGGTGTGGGGAAATCACTTCCACTTAGAGAAATTCTTACTCAAAACCCCAGTTGCCATCTCAAAGGAAAAGAGCCTGCAGATAGGCCGAATGCAGCTACATCTGTTTAAACATGGGCTCTGTTTGAAGAGGATGTTAAAATTACATGTAGCAAGAATTTCTCTTCCATGCCCAAAGTCCTCCTACCTGTGAGGAAAAGGATCCCAAACATTATCTAATCAGGTATAGAATGGAGAGGAGATACACATCCAACAGAGAAATACCATAAAGATAGACTGCCAAGGGTTCAAGGCCTGTCTATGAAGCTTGCCCATATTTCGAATCTGGCAACACTTTCATCAAGTCACGACTAATGATCAACTTGAGTTAATATCAGTAAACTAGGACCATTTAAAATTCATTAATTAGACTTGTATTGTCAGCAACAGTTTTAAAAGTATTTACAGTAAATACAGCCTGTCACTAAGGGATACACTATCATGTCACAAGCATTGCCAAGAGGAATCAAGCCATACTTTAAAAGTGCATGAGAGCTGCCATGAAAGCACAGGGTGTGACTGTTACTTAAACTAAAGTACAATTTCTGTATATCTCGTCTTGGACCAGTAACAAATCCTTTACAAACCAGTATCAGTCTAAAACCACATTAAGAGCAGCACTGATTTACAGCTCTATCTACTTAGTTTCTCACTTATAAACCCCTAAGGACCCTGCAGCCTCATCAGAACCCAGTTTGAAAACCTCTGGCTTACTAAATCAAGTTCAAAATCATTAGTATGTCATTTAACTCATACATTCAACAAAACTTACCGAGCATATAAAATATGTAGGAGGAACACCAAAGTGATTAAACTGTAATAATAAATAAGAAATTGATGAAGGAAAGGAGAATGGCAAGGAACAAAGAGAACCAGAAGAGGAGCTTTCTGGAAGCTAAAAGAAATGGAATTAAAGATGGAAAAAGTAAACAATGTCATATCCTACAAAGAGGTCAAGATTTGATCCATTCTGTCTTTACCCTGCTCATTAGAAGAGCTGGCAGGAAACAGGTAAATTAGAATTCTTCTAATTCAGATAGATTCACTAATTAACCAGAATCTAAGGCCTGGAGGAGTCCATATATCTTACTTCGTTTTACGAATTATTACCTAACATACTATTTTCATAGTCAAGAGTTCTTTTAATAGAACTAAGTAAACCATAGCACTTCTTCTAGATGGATGGCCCTCATAAAAATGTGTTATAATTATACAACCTGTGGCTAATGGCAATAAGGTGGCCGTAATGATCCCCACCTTCTGGTATCCATGACCTTGTCTAAATCCCCCTGCCCCTAAGTGTGTGTGAGACCTACAACTTGTGCCTAACCAACAGAATATGGCAACAGTGATGAGGTGTCATTTGTGTGATTACATCACACAAGACTGTAACCTCTATATTGCAAGGAAACTCTCATTTGTTGACTTTGAAGAAGCCAGCTGCCCAATGGAGAGGGTCACGTGGCCAGGAGCTGAGGGTAGCCTTTGACCAACAGTCAGAAAGAAGCGGAGGCCTTCAGTCCGACAGCCTGTGAGGAACAAATGCTCCCAACAACCAGGTGAACTTGGAAGAGGATCCTTCCCCAGACAAGCCTTCAGATGAGAACCAACCCTGACCAACACTTTGCAGCCTTGCAGAGGATGCGGAACTGTGCCTAGACTCCTGATTCACAGACACAGTGAGATACTAAATGTGTGTTGTTTTAATCCACTAAGTTTGCAGTAATATAGTTATGCAGCAACAGATAACGCAATCTTTAAACCATTGACAATCTTTAAACCATTCTAATTACATTACCACTTACTGGACCTTCTGACTGAGATTCAAGAGGCATCACATACTTCCAGCTGCACGACAGACTACACAACATGAAGTACAGTAAGAGTAGCAGATGCAGCAGCAGCAGCAACACATTATCACTCTTAGTAGGTCTATTCCACACTTGAATCCACCTGACAACAGATTCACAGGTTGCCTCAAAATGTAAGAGAAGAACCATATACCTTGGCAAACCATCCAAATACAGTCTTCCAAACTGTGGGTTGTGATCAGATTTTATTTTTTTAATTATTAAAATAATGAGTATACCACATGAGCACTTTTGTCACATCAATTCAATTCTACAATTACTGAGTCCCTGTGCTGTACAACACCCATGCTCTGTTTCAGGGGTCAGCAAGTGTTTTCTGAAGAAAGCCAGGGAGAAAATGTTTTGGGCTTTGAGGGCTATGCAGTCTCCACTGCAGCTACGCAGCTCTGCTAGTGCAGAGCTAAAGTGGCCTAGAGATACACCAACGACCATGGCTGTGTTCCAAAAAAGTTTATTTACAAAAATAGGCAACAGGCTCATCTGGCCCATGGGCTTGAAGATTCCTGGTCTATATTTTCTGCCATCAATTTAATTTTACTTAAATGAGTAAAATGTATCTCTTTTCTGCACATCGGAGTTAAAATGTTATAATCACACCAATGTTTACTGAGGTTTCATTGTATGCCAGTTATCAGTCACAAATCCATTAGAATAACTTTTCAGAAATGCATGAGCTCACCCACAAAATAGTCCCATCAGCTATGTCTTCAAAGTAAACACCAAATCCAACCTCTACTTCCCCCTCCATCTGTTCAAGCACCTAGGACACATGAGAGAACACTTGAGAAAATAAAACAGAATGATCCTGGCCCAGGAGGCCCTTACGTTCTGGGGAGGGATGAATGTCCACAGACATAGTAAGTTAGGAAAAGACACAGTTAACATAAATCGACAATGCTATGGAGAAAAGAAAGAGAAAAATGAGCAGGCTTGGGAATGCTAAGGAAGAAGCAGAGGAGCAATTTCAAATAGTGTACTCAGGTTAGGCCTGGGACATCTGAGAGAAGAGTATTCCTGACAAACCTCCAGAAGAGGGAGCTCGCATAAGGATGGAGCTTCCATCATCTCTCACCTGAACAACTACAGTAGCTTTCTATTCTCTCTTCTTCCATTCTGGCTCCACTATATAATACATTCTCCACACAGCAGCTAAACAATACTTCTAAAATGTCAAGGTCATGCCAAACTCCACTCATGACAATTACCTTGACACAATGAATAAAATCCAAAACCTGCCCTGGCTCTCAATTACCCTCCCAATCCCATTTCCTACTGCTTTTCCTCACAACACTCTACTCCCACTTGCTCCCTTGCTGTTCCATGCTAAGCACCTTCCATCCCAAGGCCTGGGCCTATACGTGTAATGCGCTTATCAATCCACTTCTAGGTATATCTTCAAAAAATTTGAAAGCAGGGACTTCACCTGCTCTCACCCTCATTTCCTTCAAATCTCAGGTCACTATACCTACCTAAAAGCATACTTAAAGCTTCTGCCCAACATAGCCCCTCTGTTTCTCTACATCCCTCAGCCTGCACTAATATAAGCGTGATATAGTTCTCCTTATCACACTTGTATTAGTCAGCCAAAGGGGTACTGATGCAAAGTACCAGAAATCTGTTGGTACCATAAGGTACCATAAGAGGTACTTCCTCACCCAAAGTCTGTTGCCACTTGTTGAAGCAAGATGGCGGGCGATGTCTGGGAAGGTTCAGCCGTTCTTCTTCCTTTTACGGATCTGTGGTCCCAGCTTCTTCTGATCTAAGCTGTGGGTTGGCATAGGGCTTGTTTCTCTTCCTCTGGGGCTTCTTTCTGGGCTCAGCTGCTCTGATCTCTTCACAAGGTCAGCTGTAAACTATCAGGCTCATCTCTCTTCCCAGGGCTGCAGGATCCTCTGTGTATCTTCTCTGTGTGAGAGTCTGTTTTATCAGCCTACCAAGGAGGTTGGGACTCAATGCTGAGTCACACTCTAATGATGTGGTTGAATCAAAGTCCTAATCGTAACATAATTTAATCAGATGTCTCAGCTGAATCTAATACAATCAAAGGGTTATCATGCCCAGAGGAACAGATCAGTTCACAAACATAATCTATATTTCTTTTTGGAATTCATAAATAATATCAAACTGCCATAACACTTATAACTATCTGATTTTTTAAAAATGTTTATTCTAGAAACATATATACAACTTAAAATTTCCTCCTTTAACTACATTCACTTATATATTTCAGTGCTGTTAATTATACTCAAATGTTTTGCTACTATCACCATCATCCATTCCAAAACTTTACAATCAACACAAATTAGAAACTCTGTACAATTTAAGTATTAACTCCCCATTCTCTACCCCTATCCCAGTCCCTGGTAACCTATATTCTATATTCTGACTCTTATGAGTTTGCTTATTCTAATTATTTCAGATTGGTGAGAACATACAATATTTATCCTTTTGTGTATGGCTTATTTCACTCAACATGATGTCTTCAAGGTTCATCCATGTTGTTGCATGTAACAGAACTTCATTCCTTTTTATGGCTGTATGTATACACCACATTTTATTTACCCATTCATCAGTTCATGGATACTTGGATTGCTTTCACCTTTTGGCAATTGTAAATAATGTTGCCATGAACATTAGCATGCACATATCTGTCTGAGTCCCTGCTTTCAAATTTTTTGGAGTTATACCTAGAAGTGGATTGCTAGGTCATATGGTAATTCTATATCTAAGTTTCCAAGGAATCACCAAACTGTCTTTCAGAGTGGCTGCACAATTTTAAATTCCCACTGAGTGACTGTTTCAATTTCTCTACATCCTCTCCAATACTTGTAATTTTGTTTTTTAAATCAATTTTATTAAAGCATATTCATAAACCATACAATTCATCTAAAGTTTACAATCAATAACCACAGAGTTGTACATTTATCACTTCAATCAACAGTAGAGCAATTTCATTACTCCAAAAAGAAAAAAGCAACAACAACAACAACAAAAAAAAAACAAGCATATGAAAACAAAAAACTCTACCCCTTTGTATTCACTTCTCAATCTCTCTATCCTTTCCCGGCCATACATAACTCCTAATCTATTTCTATCTCTGTAATTTATTTGTATTTACATTTTGCATAAATGGAGTCAAACAACATATGGTACCTTCTGTCTAGTTTCTTTCACTTAGTATGCTTTTTTTTTTTAAACCATTGATGGAAGATTATTAATACATTACAATACACTATTGTTCATAGTTTGTTTTGGTTGTATTTTTGCCAAATATCACCCTGGTATTAAACCCTGTGACATTAACATACATTTGTTCTGTTCCAGAGAAAAACATTCTTATATATGCACTATTAACCAAATTCATTCTTCACAAGGAAGTTCGCTATATCAGCCATGTTTCATTTTTTAGCTTTCCTTCTAGTGATATACATGTCCTTAGATTTTCCCTTTCAACAACTATCATACACATGTTAGCGTTACTAATCACAAACCCTATGAAGTGCTTTCACCATTTCTATTCATTTCCAAACATTTACAAACAACCTTTTTACCAATGCTGCACAATTCTCTAACCACATTCTATTCTCTGGTGACTTATATTCTAACTATTAACTCCATGAGTTTGGTCATTATACTTAGTTCATAATAGTACAAATCATACAGTATTTTTCCTTTTGTGTCTGGCTTGCTTCGCTCAATATAATGGCCTCCAGGTTCATCCATGTTGCCATATGCTTCACAACTTCATTTCTTCTTACAGCTGCATAATATCCCATTGTGTGAATAGGCCATAGTTTGTATATCCATTCATCAGTTGATGGATGCCTAGGTTGTTTCCAACATTTGGCAATGGTGAATAATGCAGCTATGAACATCAGTGTGCAGATGTCTGTTCATTTTCCTGCTCTCAGTTCTTCTGGGTATATATCTAGTAGTGATATTGCCGGATCACATGGCAGCTCTATATCTAAATTCCTAGGAACTACCAAACAGACTTCCACAGCGGTTTAAATTCTACATTCCCACCAACAGTGAATAAGCCATTATAGTGGGTATGGAATGGTATCTGTGATTTGATTTGCATTTCCCTAATAGCTAATAATGTTGACAATCTCTTCATGTGCTTTATGGACATTTGTATATCCTCTTTGGAGAAAAGTCTAATCAAGTCATTTTCCCATTTTTAAAATGGAATATCTTTTTATTGTTGAGTTGTAGGATTTCTTTATATATTCTGGATAGTAAACCCTTATCAAATATATGTTTTCCAAATATTTCCTCCCATCGAGTAGGTTGTCTTTTCACTTTCATAAAATCTATTGAAGCACAAAAATTTTTAATTTTGATGAGGTCCCATTTGTGTTTTTTCTTTTGCTGCTCCTGCTTTTGGTGTAAAGTCTAAGAAACCAATGCCCAACACAAGATCCTGAAAATGCTTCCCTACATTTTCTTCTAGAAGTTTTATAGTTCTGGTTCTTATATTTAGGTCTATGATCTACCTTGAGTTAATTTGTGCATATGGTGTGAGATAGGCGACCGCCTTCATTCCTTTGCATATGGATATCCAGTGCTCCCAGTCTATCTGACACTTATACATTCGTTTATCCTTTTTTTTCTGTCCCAACTGGAATCTTAACTCCATAAATACAGGGAGTTTACACCAGCACCTCAAACAATGCCCGGCACATAGGAGACCCTTAATAAATATTTTTGAATTAATTAATGAATGTGGCTCTATTTCATGAAGGAGGGATCAGAGCTTTCCCAAGGTGAGAGAGTGGCCAACCCAGGATTTAAGCTTAGACTGTTGGACCCCAGACCCAACTGTCCTCACCAATAGCCTCTCATGGCACACCCTCATGGAAATGGAACGAGAGGAGTCATAACAAACCTACCCACATGGTTAGTGCTAAAAGACCTGGAGAGCAGGTTAATCTGTTTACCACCTATGTGACCTCAGGCAAATAAATTACTTGATCACCATATGCCTCATCTATAAAACTGGAATGAGTCCCTATGTCACAGGATTATAGGGAAGAGTAAATTAATATCTGTAAATTACTTGGAAAAGGCCTAGAAGCATACAGATGCTCATTTAATGTTTGCCATTATCATCATTATCACTGGTATTGAAAGAGCAGAATGACACCCAGGCATGAGAACTTGACTATGACCAGACTGTCTTGACGTGGACTGCACTGACATAACCACAAGCAGCAAAGGAAGGTGTGGTAAGAGTCAGAAACCCACCCCCTTTGGCCAGCAACACTACAATCCTAGCTCAAGGGAGGCGCTGTGTATGTGTGAGTGGAGGTAGGGGGTGTGACAATCTGCCTATATATGTTCAGGCCCAGGAGCCTCCACTTATTTTAGGGAATTCTGGGGGGCTCCAGGAAGGAACAAGCACAAACTCTTGGAAGGGAATCCACTGGCTCCCATGCCAGGCCCCACACACGACTCCTAATGCTACAGGAGCTCCAGGGAAGGAAGGCTCTTCTAGGTGGGCCCACCAGAAGCTGAGAGAGTAGGCAGGCTCCATGTCTGCCTGAGGCACCACCAAGAGGGGAAGCACTGCATAGGAGAGGCTCTAGCTGGGAAGATGGCCCACAAGAGAGCTTCTTGATCATTAAACCAAAATGGTAACTAAATTTTTTGACATTCTATTTACCACAAATTTCCTATTTCTAAAGCAGGATATAAAGAAAAATATGTATACATTAAAAAATCTTTACACATTGTTTGCATTTGTTTTCAGGTATAGAAAAGAGCTTCATTCGTTTGCAGATTAAGTTTCAATACAGCACAAGATGAAAACCGTACCTGGCTCATCAAAATAGGAATGTGTAGGCTGATATTTAGAAAACTGCACGCCTCAATACCCGGTCACCTTCAGATTATATCAAGTTAACTTTTTCTGTTGCTAAATGTGCTAAGCAAAGTCAGCCAACAGTTTGACCATCAGGAATACAGGAGACACAGCCCTAAACGAACACAAACAAAAGTATATTTTGCCAACAAATAATATGCTGCCAATTATTTTAAACACTGATAATTATGTTCATAGAGGCTTAGAGTTAGAAGAAACCTACAAAGTACACCTACCAGAGATTCTCAGAAAGTATACTCTAATTATTTCTCCTATCAAGGTAAAAGAGATGTTTGCTTATAAACCAGAAAAAAAATTTAGGACAGTCCAGAAGACTGTAACCATGGTTAAAACACACACACACAAAACTATCCATTAATACAGGTCAAAAAAATATATTTACGCATGCAAAAATATGGGAGAAATGAAACAGCAGACAGAAACCTACATTTTGGAATAATGACTGCTAGCTACAAGAAGGGGGAAAAGTAGAAAACACCATTTGAAAATCGTACTATCAGAAATTGTTCTGGACAACCAGACCAAATGAGTAGCTTGGAAAGCACAAATAACTGTAGTTCAACCAAATGATTATTTTAATTTAAAACATAAATCAACCAAGCACTTATATCATCCATGAACTAAAGAATCCCATACTCCTATACTAGTTACAAATATTCAGAGGATGAAGAGATTTTTAAAACATTCTATAAAACCTAAATTCTAAATGTGTCACAAGAAGATGAACAAAGAGCCTCTCTTCCTACTCTCTAGGTGACTGCATCATCCTGCTGTGACTTCACAGAAACAGATAGATATTTTAAAAAATATTTACCATACAAGTATAATATATTTATAAGGATTTTACTGTGAATACTATGTTTACTTATGACTAATGCATTTGTTCAAACAAAGCCTACTCTTTCATTCTGAGTAACACTTTACAAAATCTATGCCCTGAATAGGCAATTACATGATCACTCTTATTTTCACTGGTGAGAATATGCATCAACAATTTTTAAAAAGTAATTGATTTCAGTAAGATTAGCTTGATTTTAATGAGAATAACTGCATCGCTTTTTTAAAAGGATTTGTTTCTCACCCCCTCCTCGTTGTTTTGCACTGTCTACTCTCTGTGTGTTCTTCTGTGTCTGCTTGTCTTCTCTTTTAGGTGGCACCAGGAACTGATCCTGGGATCTTCCAGAGTGGGAGAGAGGTGCTCAATCTCTTGAGCCACCTCAGCTCCCTGGTCTGTTGCGTCTCTTATCGTCTCTCTTCTGTGTCTCTTATTGTTGCGTCATCTTGCTGCGCCAGCTCTTCACACGGGCCAGCTTGCCTTTCACCAGGAGGCCCTGGGAATCGATCCCTGGACCTCCTATATGGTAGACGGGAGCCCAAATGCTTGAGCCACATCGGTTTCCCAATTGCTTTTCTTAAATATAAAATATTCAGGAAAAAACCTGGCTTATCCTAGATTGCTATGTATATTACTGACAATCTGATAGTGTTAGAGTGAGTAGCCTGCTCCACAGTGCGTGGGTAAGACTGGGGGTGCAGTGTGAGACACATAACAGTATTGTCACAAAACAGCCGATTCAATTCAATCCAGAACATTCCTCAGGTGAAGAAACCGCTAGCTCCAGTTTGAGACATGTTATCAAAAAAACATACTTTAAGCCATCATTGTGATAGTATATAACATTTGGTCTCACAAGACCAAATAAGAGATTGTGAAAGCTCTGAAGTGAATCATCACCATCGAAATGACTCACTTGTTTGAGGAGAATTCCTTTGGGAATAACTACCACCACGTGAAGCATAATGTAAAGGATTACTTGGTAAAAATAAGAATGATGAGTGAGGGTAAAAAGGCTTGGAAGAGGTAAAGACTCTTTCTTTAG
>JAQZBX010048433.1:0-20200 GCA_029593785.1 Cabassous unicinctus
GAAATTCTTGAGACTTTGGGATATATATGAAATAGATAGTAGAATCTGGAAGATCATGGATCCTAGAGTTCCTAATTATCTTAGGAAGAATGAGTTAGAGGAGGAAAACCAGTTGAGTCTAGTTCCTTTTTTCTAGGTTCCAGGAACTTTGGCTCATCTATTCCTTTGGAAGTTTTTTGGAAATCGAGTATTCTCTGGGCCCTTATAAGTGGCTTTAGTCTGTTCCCATCTCAAATCTCTTGGACAAAATGAGGCTCCCTTGGAGCATCTGAAAGTTCAGGAAATGAGTCAGAATGACTGAGAATAGCTAGTGATGCAAGATGACATGGATTCAACAAAATATGTTCTTGGTACAGGAATTTGGTAAGGTTTGAGAACAAACTCACATCTTTTGTGAGAACTCACTTAGCCAAGTCATAATTGTATTTTGGAATGCAAATTCACTACAAATTCCAGATGAAGACACATACATGGGAAGACCATAATGTTTCATGGAAGGCATAGCAGACACAGGACTCATCTGGTCTTTTGAAGTAATCTTCCAACTCATCTTATTAGGTCTTGTCTTTTCTGTTCCAGTCTATTCTTCACAGAGTTGAAGAGTTATCTTCCTAGATCTTCTCATGCCACATTCCCTGTCTAACTCTGCTACCTTTAATTCCTCAGACTGGCATGCACTAGAATCTAGGGCAGGGATCTTGTCTGCCACGTTCAATGCTATGTCCATATTGCCTAGGATAATTTCTAGCACATAGTATGTGCTCAATAAACATTTGTTTTTGAATACTAACGGACAGTCATGATTCAGCCTTAATCCCCTTATCCAATGATATCTCCTGACTGTTTCCTATAGTTTCACCTGTTGGGGACAGATTGGTCACTTTTCCCAATATTAGTTTGCTCATCTCAATTGAATCTTTGACCTACTTTTCTTGCTGGCTGGAATACCTTTCCTTATCATCTGTGTGTCTGAAACATGCAGCTTATTTGTTGTCACTTCTAGGATGCCTTTCCTGACCCCCACTGTCTCTCCACATTTCCATTCCACATTTTTTCTTCTCTTTTTTCCCCCATTCCACTTTTTTCTACAATGGTCATAATTTGTATGTTGTAGGGCAATTGTTTCCATGTCTGTCTCCCTCACAGGATCTTATCTTATTAATCTTTGTACTAGCTTGACTCCTGGACATAATAGGTGCTTAATTAATGTATGTTGAATGATCAAATGGATGTATTTTATGATGAACCAGATAGCTTAATGATTTGTTTAACATATTCTCACTGTTGGCTAATTAAAGAACTGGAAGGAAGATGGAAAGGTTGAAGGAAATATTCCTTCGGATAGTTGTCTGTTCTTAATTTTCAAGATGAAAACCAGCTACATGTTTCATTGTCACAAATCTTATAGGCGCAAGCACTTACCACAAGTGTAGACTCTGGTGCTAATGAGATTTGCTCTTGTCATGATATATCTTCTGATTTCGGAGAAAAGTTCTTTTCTGAGGGCACTGACTGTACCACCAAGCTCTGGTTCAATATTTCACACATTTCCAAAGTAGATCAGTTGACAGAAAGTAGTCATTTGGTACAATACTTTTTACTTCTATTGGAGAAATAATTTAGACTATTTGTATATTGGATATTAGAGCTTTGTGTAAAAAGGCAATCACCTAAGATAATGGCTTAAACAAAATAATATTGTTTTACGTACTATTTTTGACACAGAATGATATTCAATAAATATTCAATTGCCTTGAAAATAAATTCTTATTTGTTTGGATCTTTATTGGGAAGGGGTACTTATGGCATATGGTAGAAACAGATATTTCAAAATTAGGCAAAACCCTAATTTTTCATTTCATTTATATTATCCATGTTTCACATTTACTAGTCTTAATACCACTAGTCTTATTGCACTTGTGTTATCATGCCCACATGTGATACCAAATCATCACGTTGAGACTACTATAAGACTTGTGGAGTTAATTTAAGGCTAAGTCCTTTACTTTCTTAGCACCTCCCTGTTTATCGATACAGAGAGGGCATAGTTAATTCCTAGCTCTCTCAAAGTCGAGTATCTGAGGTTATTTCCATTTATTTGTTATAAGCCACTTTGAACTCTCAGTTTTCCTTTCCTCGTCTGTGTACTTGTATAAAGGGTCTGGATTATCTGTGTACTGCAAGCTCTCTCCATCAAGGGAACCCATTGTTATAAATGCTCAGAGGCTGACCATGTTCTCCCCTCTGTTCCAGCTTCAGTTCCCATCATCACAGTTAGTTGGTACCCGCCATAATTAGCACAGTCTACTATTAAAAAAAAAAAAGCACTAATTATTTCCTAAAAATTTCTTAGAGGCTTCTGCTTATGTCATCTAATATAATCAACACAAAAGCCTTATGAGGTGAGTATTGTCATTCCCATTTTGTAGAAGAGAAAATGGCCTAAGAAAGATTTTGTTGTTTTTAAGATCATATAGCTAATATTTATTCATATAATATATATTGATTCATATAAATATACCCAATATTTATTGAGCTGGGTGCAAGGCAATGGGTTTATAGTTGCCGAAAAAGGTCCTTGCCCTCATGGAACTTACATTCTAGTGGAATGTAGGTGATAGAGCCTTTGACTTCAGGGCTGACACTCAGCTGAGCACCTCAGGCTGTAAGGTCCTTGACTGTAAGGACCATATCCTGAGACTATATTAATTTAATCATTGAATTGAATGGGATTTTGACAACTAGGATATAGTTTTATCTGCCATCCTTTGTTTTCTCCTTACTGGATATTTGAAAAGATGGATTTATATGCACTAGCAGAATAGAAGGACAGCCCACTCCTTGCTGATTTTCCTCCAGTGACTTTTCTCTGCCCCAAATTCTCACCCATGATCACTTAGCTGAAGTCTATGTAATTTCTGGCTTCCCCTAATGAACTTCAAATGTATGATTGTACAGGAAACACATTATCTAGTAATTTCTCATTGATATCTCAGCACAAATTTATTTATCAGATAACTAGCAGTGACTGTTTTGGCTAGAGGGACAGAGGTTTGAAGCATTTGCCAAGAGAGCAGAAGTCCAGGTAGGTTGTTCTGGTTGAGGCTATTTCTTTTTTCTGCAAAGGAGGTTGGGTACAGTCTAAGTAACCAGGGCAAATCACAAGGCCGGAGCAGTCAGGGGTGGAGATATATGTTGTGAGAGTTAATTTCATGTGTCGACTTGGCTAGGTTATGATGTCCAGTTGTTTGGTCAAGCAAGCACTGGCCTGATTGTTACTCTGAGGGTGTTTCATGGGTTTGAGTCACTGGTCAGTTGATTACATCTATGGCTGATTACCTCTACAGTCAACAGTGGAGATTGCCTTCAGCAGGGAGAGAAATCTCCTCATCCAATCAGTTGAAGGCCTTAAAGGGAGAACTGATGATTTCAACAGTAAGAAAGAATTTCTGTCTCTACTTCAGAAAGCCAGCTTCTCCTGGGGAATTCATCATCACCTTCATTGGAGTTCCCAACTTGTAGCTGCCCTATGGTATTTGGACTTGCCAACCTCACAGCTGTGGGAGCCAATTCCTATAATCTCTCTCTCTCTATATATATATCTATGTAGATATCTATATATATCTATATATCTTGTTGGTTCTATTTCTCTGGAGAACTTGACTAGTATATGTGAGAAGGCACAAAGTGCTAAGGAGCTTCAGTGATATATAGAAGTGTTTGTGTATGTTTTACAGGCTTTACCTAAAGCTCAATTCATGTCCAAGAGGTGTCATGCCTAACTACTAAAAACCAGCACTTTAGTGGAACTTGTGTTTCTCACTGGATTTGGCTGCTTCAAGATGGTACAATTTATTTAGTGCTCACTCCATGGGACACCATTATAGATTTTGTGTTAGGCTGGGTTGGCAATGCGTAAGAAGGCTAGTAACTATATATTATTCATTATCTAAGCAGATGCCCCCAATCATGAAAGTATCTACTTCTCCAATAGTGCCCATCTTTCACTTAAAGAGGAAGAAATGGAGCAAATAGTGTGGCTATTATGGATATTGTTGCTTCATCTAAGCTGTCAGAGTAGCTTTGTGGTCTGAATTTAAAACCTGTTATAGAGAAGGAATACTTAGAGGTGAGAAATAAGACAGTGTTCCACACAGCTAGCTAAATGAAAATGTGATTCTTAATGGCTCTTTAAACAATGCTGAGGACAGTAAGGATGGTGATATTTGTGAAAAGCAGCCTGCAAATCCCATAAAAGAGGAGAAAGAGTTTCTCTTTTTTATTTTTTTTACTTTTGGAGCCAGGAGGATTTCTAGCTGTATGTAATTTAAGGAAGTGACATGAGTATTTATTCAATAATGCTCTGCAAAGTTCCTGGGAAATGATGGAATAATTCTGATGAATTTAAAATAGCTATTGAAATATGTCATAATATTTGCCAAGTGTTATTTCTTTTTAACCAAATTAATTTGTTTTAAAAGGAAAGTCAACCCTTAGTAAATACTTTATATAGGCATATTTTCCAGGAGTAAAAATATATTATCATAATTCAGAGCACTAAAGCCAACCTAATTAAATAAATATTTAGTAAGTGTCTACTAAGTGTCAGACATGATGCTAGGTGTTAGGAAAACAAAAAGAAACTTCTCCCCCTGAACTCATGGAGCTTAACATCTGGTAGGAGAGATAGGCATCTGGTAGGAACAACAGGGCACATGGACACATATAAAATTACAGCAATCAGTGCTATGCAGGAAATTTACCTAGTGCTGTGGTGTGATCTGGGGCTCATGGAAGGCTTCCCCTGGGGAAGTGGCATTAACACCGAGAACTCAAGGATGAATAAGGGTTAGGTACGTAAAGAGTAAGGGCAAGAACCCTCAAGGGGGGAAGATGGCATCTTCCCAAGTCTGTGGTGGAGGGAAGCAGTTCAGAAAATGGGGCAGGGGTGGGTGGTGTGGCATCTGGTAAAAAATGGGCTGGAGAATTGGGTTAAACCCTATGAGGCTTGCAGACCATGTTTAAAATCTTGGTCTCTGTCTTACGGTCAGTGAGAAGCTATGATGGGGTTTTAATAGCAGGAGTCAGAGTGCGGTGAGAGGTGATACAGTCATATCTCTGGAAGTATTACTCTGGCTGCAATGTGGAGGATAGATTGTAGAGGGGCAAGAATGGAGCTAGGGAAGCAGTTAGGAGGCGCCTATAGAAATCCAGATGAGAAAGGTTAACTAAGACTGTGAGTGTGAACATGATTTATGGTTTGTTTAAAATGAATTTCTCACAATACTCTCATGCCAGGCTCATATCCACACACAGCGGCACACACACATGGAGTTGATGGTTGGAGAACCTGAGCGTCAGGGTCCAGGCTTGGTCCAGTATTCTCTTGCTTTATGTTAGGGAAGACAAAAGGGTTTTTTAACTCAAGTTCCAATTCTACCCAGCACATGTTCCTCCTTCTCCTCCCATTGCTTAGGCTGTAGCGTCCTCAAAACACCAGCATGTATCAGGAGACACCTCATGAAGAGGCAAAAGGGGCTTCAATTCCAAGAGTGGACAGCGGGAATCTTCTTCTAAGTCTGGAAAGTTGAAAGGAGATGACCTCCAGACCATTAAGAAGGAGTTGGCCCAGATAAAACAAAAAGTGGATTCTCTACTGGAAAGCCTGGAAAAAACTGAAAAGGAACAGAGCAAGCAAGGAGTAGAGATGAAGGATGGTAAGTCAGAAGAGGAGTAGAGCAGCAGCTCCCTGAAGAAAGGTGAGACTAAGGTGAAGATGGAGTCTGATGGAGGTGCAGATGGCTCTTCTGAGGCGGGGGACCTACTGGATGATGATGATAATGAAGATCAGGGGGATGACCAGCTATTTAGTCTTTTTAAGTCTTATAACTTTATTTGTCCCTCAATTCTTCCATTATAGGCTACTTTTTATTCATTTGATTTTTGTGTGTGTGTGTTGTACTATGTTGAAGTGCTTTCTCATTTCTATCTGGATGTATTTTCATATATTTTTCTTCTGGTTACCATGGAGTTAAAATTTAATATCCTAAATGCATAACAATCATTTAATTTGATACTAACTTGACTTCAATAGCACACACATACACTTAACCTATGCCCCTCTGTACCCTACTTTTCTTTTACTTATTACCAATTATTTCTTTGCACATTGTACATCCAAAACCAGAAATATATTATTACTTTTTATGCATTTGCATTTTAGCACCTGTAGAAAGTAAGATACGGAGTTACATACCAAAACATACAAAAGTCCTGGCATTTATAATTCCCAAATGGTTACTTTTACCAGGAAGTCTCTACTTCTTTACGTCTAGTGTCCTTTCCTTTTAGTCTGAAGAACTCCCTTTAGCATTGCTTTTAGGGCAGGTCTAGTGGTGATGAACTCCCTTGGCTTTTGTTTATTTGGGAATGTCTTAATCTCACCCTCATTTCTGAAAGAAGTCCTGCTGGATATAAAATTCTTGGTTGTTAGTTGTTTTCTCCAAGAACTTTAAGTATTCCAACCCACGGTCTTCTTGCCTCATGGTTTCTGTTGAGAAATTGGCACTCAATCTAATTGGGACTCCCTTGTACATAACAAGCTGCTTCTCTCTAGCAGCTTTTGTAACTCTTTCCTTGTCTTTGAATGAGGTTTGACCAATACAACAGGGTGTGTTTTTCTTCATGTTTATCCTGTTTATTGTTCTCTGGGATTCTGGGCTGTGCATATTCATGTCTTTTGCTAAATTTGGGAGTTTCTCTGTCATTATTTTTTTGAATATTCCTCCTGCCCCTTTCTCTTTTCCTTCTCCTTCTGGCACTCCCATAATGCATATATTGGTATGCTTGATGGTGTTCCAGAGGTCTCAGAGAATTTTCACTTTTTATAATTCTCTTTTCTTTCTGTTCCTCAGCCAGACTCATTTCAATAGTCTTGGCTTCAAGTTCATTGAATCTTTCTTCTGCCAGTTCCATTTCCTTCCCCTGTATTTTCCTTCATCTCCTTGAGCATTTCTAAGATCATTTTTTAAAGTTTGTGTTCAGTATGTCCACAGTCTGGTCTTCTTCATTGTTGTTTTCTATTTTTAAAAAATGATCCTCTTCCTTTTGACAGGCCATCATTTCCTGTTTCTTTGTTTTTTATTCTTTTGTTGCATACTGTACATTTTAATATGTTAAAATGTTAACTTAGGGATTTATTCCCTTAAATGTCTGTTTCTTGAATTTGTAAACAGCTGGTGATATGAAAGAGATTTTCTTGAGTTTCAGGCATCCCATCAGGGAAGTCTTCCCAAGGTGAATGCAAAGTGCAAAGTTTTCCATCTTTTCTGGGCCAGGGTCTTGTCCTGAGCTTATGCTTGTTAGCTGCTTTGGAGTTCGCCTGTTTACAGGAGTTTGCCCCCTCTATTTCCTAGGAGACAGACCTTCTCTCTTCCCACTCTTTAAAGCATGTAATCCTTTGCCCTATACCATCTACCTCAATAGTTTCTTACACTGCTTTCCTTGTAGTCTCAAGTTGCCTTTTACCAGGACGGAAAATTCTTGGGACATGGAGGAGGAAAAGGGTATGCCAGGGAGGAGTTTCCCAAGTCAGTCTTTCCCAGCTGGAACAGGGCCAGGTACCCATGAAGTGGACGCCAACCAGCTCCAAACTGACCTGGGGAGGGGATCAGGAAGGGCACCATGAGCTTCTTCCGTGGCTCCCTAAAGGTGTGCTTTTTTGACTTGCCCAGCACATGCAGCCTTTGAACTAACCCCTGTGGCCTTGAGGAAGTAGGTATTTAAGTCTTCTTATCTGCCTTTACCTTTGTCCTGGGCTGGCTGGAACAATGGCCACCCTCAGAGCCAGGCCACTAGCGATCCAAAATTGCTAATCAAAAGCTGTGCTCAGCACTCAGTCGTGCCCATCCCTGATCTTGGGGAAGTAGATTTTTACATCCCTTCCTGTCATCAGGGAGCTAGCCAGGGGCTGGAGCCCACACTGCATGCTGTGAGAGTGGAGGATGGGCGTGACTAACAGCCTTATAGAAAGAGCAGTTTACTAGTCTTTACTACAATTTACCAGCCTCTTCCTCCTGCTCTCCTCTGGATGCTGTATAGTGTTCTACTGAACTCCGGAGTTTCAAGATAGTTGTTTCAGACAGTTCATACCTGCTTAATAGTTGTTTTGGTGGAGAGACTAAATCCTGGAGCTTCTTACCCGACCATCATCCCACAATCTTGGATTCACTCTTTTTATTTATTAATTATTGCCATTAATTCCATTTATATTAGTAGGGTTCATTTATTCTATCTGCTGTTTTATTCAGGCTATCATGTTGAATCAAAACTTGAGCAAAGAGGGGAGTGGATGTAGCTCAAGTGGTTGAGCGCCTGCTTCCTATGTACGAGGTCCTGGATTCAATCCCTGGAACCTCCCAAAAAACAACAGCAAAGAAACAAAAACCTGTGCAAAGGGTACTTTAGTTATATTCTTTTGTGTGTACTTATTTTTCTTTAACTGAAAGGAAATAGGAGCATCAGAGAATATCAGGGAATAATTCATAACAACTCTTTATTAGGGCACATGGCTTTGGGTATCATTAAAGTATGCGAGGCCTTGGCTGACTTTTCTAACTACATCCCTTGCCGCACCTCCACAAGCACACTGTCATTCAATCACACCAAATTACCTGTAGTTTGCTGCATTGGCACAAGTTTCTAAGGGCTATTGTTGATTATTTTTCTTGTGCTTGAAATTCCCTACCCCCTGGCTAAGTCCTTTTCACTCTGTAAAATTTGGTTCAATTGCCCTTTATTCTAGAAGCATTTCCCTATCCAACCCCAGGGTGCAATTTATATACTCTCTCTGTGTTCCTTCTACATGCCTCCTCTGGACACTTATAATGTCTTTTGCTTTCCAACCTTTATCAGTGTATCATAATTTTTGGTTTTCTTGTCCATTAGTATAAGCTAGACAGAGCTCCTGGAGGACAGGGCTGTGTTTATTCATACTGTATCTCCATTATCTGCATTACAAAGTAGGCACTCAGTACCTACTTTGAATTAATGATGAAGTGCAACACCACTCCTGGAAGTGATCTGTTTTCCTTCCTTCAGGAAGTCTGTCTTATCAGGGGTATTTTCTTCACTGTTGCAACAACTCTCTGGCTTCTAGTGATTAGGAAACAATTTTCAGAGCCTACGTATATACACGTAACAGAAGGTTACTGAAGGTCAAGTGCGTGTGCATGCAATTGTGGCATCGGGCAGCTTGATGACCCCACAAGCACACTTTAGACATTCTTAATTCTGCATACTGCAGGTGCAATGCATTTTATATTGAAGCAAGTGGTTAATTATTGAGAGTTGGTTGATTATTAAAGCAACAGCCTGTTGTTCCATTATGTTGATGATGCAAATAGAAAGCACAGCTAAAAATAACACCAATGCTCTGAAAAAGCCAGTCAAAATAAAAGTAATTAGCTTGCACAGCTCTAAGCATATTTTGCCAAAAGAGGATATCTATTTACCAATATGTGAGTATAATTGGTTCATTATTTTTTACTTTGGGTAATAACATCACTCAAGTACAACAGAAGAAACATTTTTTCATACTAGATAGTTTTCCAAACTTTTCCCTTCTTTTCTCACCTTCCTTCGCATACCTTCAATGGCACACTTGGGAGTTTATGATATAGAATGTCAAATAATTTCAAGGACCCTGGAAGGATAACAGGGATGCAATATAATAAATCAAATAAAGCACAGGCTCTGGGCTTAGCCACTTAACTTTGAGTCCCAGCTTGAATATTACTAACTCTGTGACCTTGGAGATGTATCTCATAGTGTTACATGATTAAATGAATTAACACTTGTAAATTTCTTGGAGGAATGTCTAGCATGTAATAAGCACTCAGTTATTTCCATTATTCTCTTGTAGTATTGAGACCAAACATCAAGTCTGATCCCTTTTCCAGGCATGATGCTCAATCTTCATTTTTACCCCCTTGTACAGCAGACATCATACTGACCTGCATTCACACCAGTGACAGAAAGAGTCCTTTGATTAATGCCTCTTAATATTTATAATCTCTACTCAATTTCTAGAACCCGACTTTAAGCTCTCATTGAGTGAAGGGAATGTCCATGGCCAGTGAAGAAGTGCATGCTTTCACTAGTAGCCTCCTTAATTTCTATTTGACAATTGAAATTTTTTCTAGGTTCCACTCTCTAAATTTGAATTTATAGCAATCTAAAACAGGAAGGCAGAGGTCATTAGGTTTGTCAATCCACAAGAATTTTTGACTGTGAAGTGTTGGTTGTATTACAAAATCTAACACAAAATGTCAGTTTGGGTTCTTATAATTCCACACATACTCTTGATGCGGTGTGCTTGAGCTGCTGTAACATTTTGTATGTGAACAGAGGTTGTTCAAGGGTGTGAGAATAATTTGTTTTCTTAATTCGAATAATTCCATCCATTTAATTTATACCACACTTTGTTCGGTGAAGCCTTCTTTCATGTATTTTATGAAAGCAAGTTTCAGCCCAGTCTTGATTGATTAATTATGATGAATTCCAAAGTTCAAAGTGTATATATATATATATATATATATATATATGCTTCTGTACATGCACATACCTATGGTTGTTAAAAAGTGACCATCAGTGGAAAATTCCTTTTTGTAGACAACAACACGAAACTGCTATTAGCATTTTTCATATACTGTGCAAAAAGAAGACGATAAAACTAAGATTCCAGAGGGATACAATTTGATATCGGAAAGGCCGTTAGGATTAATAATGATGGTAGGCTTACTCAACAAATACTTCTTCACAGGATAAATGTAATAGGGGAAAGGTAATATGGTTTCAATGTGGGAATTGTTTTCAGAATAAAATTATTGGATCTATTAAGAGGTAAAAGGGGAAGCTTAAAGATTTTCCTAAGACTTTCAAAAACTCTTGGAAAAGATTTTAGAATATAAGCTATCAAAATAGTCACCAGGAAACTGGAAGAAATGTTTTATAATGTGGAGAGAACAGGATTAGAGGTAGAAGATAAATAGCAAGTAGGGAGAAACAGATACCTTTTTAGGTGATGAAAATCACTAGTGTGGTGTAATCAGATTTGGAGGGAGGGAATAAAAGCTTGTACATACTCCAAAGCAGAGAAAATTAATCTGCCTTCCAAAAGCAGATTCAGTGGTTGTGGAGCTAAGTGTGTCACAGAAAGAGAGGTCAGGAGCAAGCTGCTGAGAGTTGTAGCAGCTACTCATGTTGTGTCCATCTTCCTGAGGGTTGGGAAGTGGAGCTGTCCCCAAGTATTGGTCTGTGATCATTGGGAAGGTTTGGAATCAGAAATCCTTAATGGGAAGTCTCCCTCTATAGCCAGTAGCGACTGGAAATGTGTCAGTAAGGTGTCCAGTTCCAAACAATAAAATCCACTTCAGCTAAATTATGCAGAAAAGAAACTTATTAAAATGTGGCCCATCAAAAAATCTCCAGTAGACTTAGGGTATCTGGATCAGCCACTACACAACTAGAAACCATGCCCATTTTAATCAGTTTTGGGAAAAGATCAGTGTCAGATTTAGTCTAAGATATTGGGTTATTAAAGACATTTTCCTTTGAATAAAAGAAAATGTTCTGTTTCTAGCTAAGCCTTTGTTACAACCAGTGAAATTATTCCTCTTAAATAGAATATTATAGGACAGATCATTCTGGTTTTATTAGAAACACTTATTATCTAAATCCATGTTATAGGAACCCATCTCTTGCCCGAGATTACATAGATCTCATACAGAATTGTATTTATATTTAATTTCATATGGTGGAAAATGATTTATCATAAGGTCAATGCTTATAAGATGCCAAAGGAAATCAACTATTTTTAAGATCACAGTTGAAGTTATTGTTCAATATGTTTTATGAGGCCTTTTATATAAGGATTTGAATGATGTTCAATTCCTGTTTGATTATATTTCCAGGAAAAGCCAACTCTGTAAATAAATTAATTTGCTTTCTGTTGACAGAAAATGAAACTTGTTAAACCATATTTGTCTTAACTTCCAGAAAATTAAGAGCCAAAAGTATTGTCCAAATGCTAAAACCTGTTCAACTGAGGCATCTGAAAGCACTGACACTTCTGATATTCCCAAAGCACAAGTCGTAGTTTATTATTATAGTATTTATTTACTAAATGTGAATGTATATTTACAAAAATATTGCCTTAATTAGGATTATACCTATTATATTGTTTATAAATCTTTTTCACTGAAATATATATCAAAAGCATTTTCCCAACTCATAAACTATTCTTGTAAAACATAATTTTTTTGTCTGCACGATATTGTATTGTAATGAAAAAATTATTTTATCAATTTAGCATAGGTGGACATTTATATCAGATAATTTTCATTATTTGGCTGTTGTAAATAATTCTGAGATAAACAATCTTATTGATAATTCTGTGTTCTTCCTAGAAATGGGATTACTGGGTGATATTTGTATATTTTTAAGGACTTAAGCTTTTTTATTTTTAAAGCCCATTATATATATTAGTCTACTTTACTTTTCCATCACCTGCTTATGCAAGTAGTTTGTTTTCTCATGGTCTCAATAGCTAAATTCTCAACATCACTAGATGAGTGCATAATGGTACCTCATTGTTGTTTAAATTTTGAAGTTTTGACTAATTCATTGGCCACATATATTTTATTTTTACCATTTTGGTGAATTATCCTATACTATTTAGATTGTTTAATCTGCATTCCTAATGTCAATGTTGGAAGAATTGGTTTCCAGTCTTGGCTCTGCTTCTAACTAGCTATGGGATCTTGATAAAATGAAACCTTTCTGGGCCTGTTTTTTCATCTAGATAATCTCAGCTATATCTTGGTATTGATATCAGTTTGACACATTCAAAAACAAGTCAGACTGTGTCTCTCCATTGTTTTACCTCCTCACTGGCATTCCACTGTCTAGAAGAAAAAGTCTATTTTTGTCACCTGTCCATCATTTCCTGCTATGTTGTGGCAGTGCCATTATTTGACTGATGGATTCCATCAATAGAGTCTGTGAAAGTTCTAAGCAGACACTAGCATTGTGCCTTGTTGGATTATGCCACATTATAGTTTGTGATTTAGTGTTTACTAGTACCTTATTGACAAGCTTTACAGTGGAGAAACCCAGTAGCTACTTTCCAACTGTGAAAAACTGGGTGCATGACCTCCAGGGATTTGAAATATAGCCTGCCTATCTCAGAGGGTGTTGTAAAAAACGAATGAAACATACAGGAAAACACTTTATTGTGCAGTGCAGACTGAGTATAAAGGACTCTCGTTGGTCTGAATGTTGTCACTGCTAGGGACCTGAGGTGGTTTCTATATTGAGTAAAAACCAAGAGTGGCCTGTTTTACACGAACCAATTTCCTCCAAGTTGTGTATTGTCATTAACTTGGTGTAAACTCACAACTGATGTCCTGCAGTCATGAGGATGTGGTTCCTGAGCTCTGTCATTAGTACTTTGACAAGGTTGGAGTCACACAAACCAACCTAAAGACGGTGCCAGCGAACCAGAAGGAGAATGTGAGCTTCGGGCAACTGCACACTTAGATCCTGACACCAGTGATGGAAGAGGTGTGAAAACATGTCATCAATACGAACCAAAACAACCCTTTCATTATGAAATAGTTTTAAGACAAAATACAGGCTGTGAGGAAACAATATAATTCATATAATCTTTGAACAGAAAGGACAGGAAGGTATATATATTTTCTCTGTACACTTTTCATCTAGCTAATACAAATGCCTGCATTCATTTAGCATTGGTGTTTCCAACTAAACTCACAGCTGGGCATCACAAGAAAATAAAAGACCTTTAATGCCAAGAATTAGGGACTTGTTATGAGGCCATCTTCACAATATAGGTAGGACTGAATATTAATAGCAATGCCAACGACCCTTAAGAGGTGTGCTAGTCCAGATCTTGGCTTCTTGATAATATCGAACCTCATCTATTTAGAATGATTGTTTTCTTCCAATTCAATGCTTTTACAAAGGAAGTTTTATTTTACTCTTTTGAAAAAAGTGTTCCAGTGGTGATTTCAGGACTGTGCTAAATAGCTATCCAGCATTTCAGACAATGGAGTAGATTTTCCTGGGATCACCTCAGGTTTATTGGTCTAAGTAATTCACCAAAATTTCTTGTTTTTATGTGCAGCATTCTCTGAGCAGCTCCATTATTGTAGGGGGCCCCTTAGAAGAGCATCTCCTATGAAGGAGATTCTTTTAGGGGAATTAAGGAAAGCGAATGGCTAGGAGTGCACTTGGTGGCCCAGGCATTAATGCCACAGCACTCCATGAAGGGCCCCTGGGTGCTTCCGGATGGCATTCATCTGCTCACTGACGTCAGCGTGGAGGCGTGAAGCTATGGTTAGACCTGATGTATGACTTTTCAACTTAATTGTGTTTTCTTTCTTCCTTAATTGAACTCTGTTGATGGATGGCAACTCAAGTGCTGCTGCCAAACTGAGGAAACTTTTTAACAACTGACACTGTTTTCTGCTGTATATACTCCCCAAACATTCCAACTGTCTTAGAATTTTTGAGGAAAAACTATCTACTTAGTCTTGGACCAGATAGGTTTATAGCTTTTGGAAATGGTAAATATTGAAGGATATAATTAAAATAAGTACTTCATTCAGAGAATTCATAGGAATTCTCCTATATTATGTGTATTTTGGACATTTGGACAGATGATTTCTTTATTTAGGCCCTAAACTTCAAGTTATTGAGAAGCTCAGAGTTTTCATTAAAGCAGGGTGTTTTCTGGAGTTTTAGAAGTTATTTGTGGAATAACACATATTGCATAAAGCCACTATTAGACAACCTAGGCCAGCAGATGGCACTCTTACCTTTGTGCTTATATAGAAATTTTTGGCCCTTGGAGACTTCTCTCATAGCTAGATCTCAGGAACTGTTGAGGATTGCATTTCCCTACATTTTAATTTGAGCACAGTTTTATAACAAAGCAATAAGGTTATTTTTACTGTTATAGAGAAAAGTGGATGAATGGACAAAACAACTTCTATAGATAGTCTGTTCAATTATTTGTTAGTGTGTGAAATAGTTGAGATCCAGATGGATGAAAAATGCTTTTCTTGCAAATGCAAGTTCTATATTATATCAGTGTCTTTTCCTCCTTTATAAACTTAGAATCTTAATCTGATAAATCCAGCTGGATGGACAATGAATGAGAACAATGTCTTTCTCTTCCTTTGTTTTTGAGATCTTGTAATATCTTGAAATCATAGAATTTTAGTACTGCAAAGAACTTTAAAGATCATCTAGTTGAATACACACATTTTTAGGTAGGAAACCAAGGCCCACAGAAGTTAAACAACTTGTTCAGTTTGAAGGTAAAAATATCTACTTTCTATTAAAAGCAAGAAAATGGGCCTCTGTCTCCTCAGAGCAAAGTTGGCACAATAACCTTAGGCTTCATATTTGTATTTCCCCCTTATTCTCTGATAGCCTAGAAGGAAAGTGAGCTTTGGCCACTTGACTTATTGGTGGAAATTGATACGTCTGTCATGCTTTGCTTTTGCAAAAGTTTTCATAAAACTTTTATACCAAGCAGCTAAGATTCCACCTCAGATTTATCTGAGTGTCCAAATTAGGCACAAGGTATGGTAGGAACAAACTTTTCCCTTGGTAATCACTGACTTAGAGGGCCTTGCACATCTGTCATCAAATTTAATTTAATCAAAGAGGGGTATACCAAGACCTGGGGATCCTACATGTTGCAGGTATAAAATGTCAAAGTCTTGAGCAAGCTAAGCTTAACTGCATGAGCAATCAGTTCATTTGCAGTGGGGATATTTGTGGAGGCAAGGAACATTCCGAGGAGTATGGGAATAAGAGGGGAGAGTTCCAGTTAGCCTGAAGTGAGGCAGAATTTTAAAAAGCCCTTCCTGCCATAATAAGGGCATTCCAAGATTTTCAGTATGATACTCAGATGCAAAACAAAATCTTTCTTATTTTGAATCAAATTAAAACTGGATTGCTCCATTCACCTGGCCAGCAGGACATCCAAACTCAACTTGCTTTTTAAAAGATTCAGAATACCATAAGAGACAAAGAGCTTAAAGAAACTAGAAAAATTGCTCAACAGCCTCTGTTCTCTGTCCTCATTGACAGTTGCTGAGATGTTTGTTGTCTAAGCATGTGTGGTCCATCTGAAGGTGGTTCTCCATTATCATTCACTTCCTCTATGCTAAGAATGGTCCCTGGGACATTGACTTAGACCACCGAACCTACTGCATTCAATGTTCAGTCTCAAGTATTTCCACAGAAACTCTGCTATTCTTAGAAGCTCTGAGGGACCCTCTGCTCCCAACCTATCACCAACACTCCGGAGTCCACCTCCCCCAGCTACCAGTCTTTGGAAATCCAGCTCTCTCTTCAGGGTCTGGTGGGGCTAAAACCTTCATGACCTCTACCTCAGGAACCAGAGAGCTCAATCTACCTCCATATCTCTGCGACCAAAAATGTCGAAGAAGAGAAAAAACAATTAACAACCTTTTATTATTTGGCCAATGAGTTGCCAGCAAGAAGGATAAGAATAATTTCTCAATAATCTAGCCTGTTTCATAAGCCTACACTTAATTCTAGCCATAAATTTTTAGGACACATGACAATACCTGAGGCGGCAAAAAGGAGGTCCAGATTCACAGAGACTGCTGTTCCTGGCTGTTTATTCCGACTAGGTTTCTTAGCTCCTGCTGGGTGAAAAATAGGTTGCATTTAAGTGGAGCAACTGTTAAAGAACTAAGATTGGGGTCTGCGGGGGAAATAAAGATTACTTGTGTTTCCCAGAGGAGTGGCGTCTTCTCCTATGCTGAAAATGATTGTTGCTGCTTAACGTTCCATTGTCTAACTTGATTCCTTGTTTTCACAGAAACCCTTAGCTTCCTATAAAATAGAACTCACATTTTTTTGCCTGCTTACCCCCCAAGGATCCTTGAGAATTCCCTGGGTTAATTTACATTAAGTGCTGTGTTCTAGTCAATAATAATACCAATAAGGGTTATTAAAACATCATCCAGACAACCGTTGCTTTTTTTAAAAGTTGTTTTGATATATCTCCTAGACTAGGATCTGAGATAAATTTAAATTGCTAGAAAAAACTCCAGTCAGGAAAGTTTGGTGGTTTGTGAGGCAGAAGAAAAAATTATTTCTTATATGCTCATCTACTTTCCTAAATGTTCATTTAACAGCTGAGTTTTGGAGACATGTTTGTTTTCTAGGGCTGCCATATCAAAAGAGCACAAACTGGGTGGTTTAAAAGAACCCTATTCTTTCACAGTTCTGGAGGCTACAAGCCTGAACTCAAGGTGATGGCAGGGCCATGCTCTCTCTGGAGGCTCCAGGGAAGAATCCTTCCTTGTCTCCTCCAGCTTTTAGTGGCTGCCAGTGATCCTTGGCATTTCTTGCCTTGTAGCTGCACCATCCAGTCTCTCTCTCCATCTTCACATGACCTTCTTCCCTGTGCCTGTGTCTTCCTGTGTCCTCTCCTCTTCTGGAAGGATATCAGTCATATTGGACTGAGGGCTCAACCCTACTCAGACCTCATCCTACCTAATTATGCTTCCAAGGACTCTTTCCAAATAGTGTCATATTCTGGGAGCAGATGTGGCTCAAGTGGTTGAGTATCTGCTTCCCACATGGGAGGTCCCAGGTGCAGTTCCTGGTGCCTCCTAAAAGCAATAAAACAAACAACAAGCAAACAAATGAAAAAAAAACCAACTCAGGGGAGCTGATGTGGCTCAGTGGTTGAGCACTGGCTTCCTACATACGAGGTCCCGGGTTCAATCTCTGGCCCCCGGTACTGCCCCCCCACCCCCCAAAAAAGTCACATACTGAGGTTCTAGGTAGATGTGACTTTTGGGGGGACTCTAAGCAGACTAGACTCCCTACTGGAGGTAGGTATGTGCTTCATCTTCTACCTCAGTGCTGGTGGTTACATTCTGGAGTGCTGGAGAATGTTTGTACCAGCTTGTAAGAGATGATTGTGTGCCTCTCTTCTCAACACTGCTTTTGGGGAGACTTGGTGGGAACTTGAAATCACTCTGCAAGTATGTACGAAGAGGGGCAAAAATTATACATGATAACTGGTTGATAAGCATTTACCAGCACACCACTGCCTAAAAATCACATTGAAACCAATTTACTGAATAATTTATTTTAAAAAGACTATAAATATCTAGAGGTTTCTCATTTCCACCTCATATGAAAAAGTATCTAGGGAGAGACTTTGGGTGATTCATAATGGGAAGACTATTCCCTCTCCTTCGGCATATATTGATAACAATAATTTCAAAATGCTACCACTGCCTTTGTTTAATAAAAGTTAATTGCCTGTGTGCTCAGGATAACATATCTTGTTTTCTTTATAAGAATACAAGCAAAATCTTTTAAGCCCATGTTTTACGAAGGTGTATGGAAAGATAATAAGGAATACCGTTTGAATTCTATTGCAGGTAATCTTTCCATTTTTAGGAAAAGCCATTTGTACCTTACTGCTCATTGCTGCTTCTTTTCAGCTCTGTGAGAGGTAAGTCCTGTTAAACTTAAATTACTTTGACAATTACCACAGAATTTAAGGAATGCTGTGCGAAGCCTCAGGCGGAGGCAAGCGGATAAAGTGGAGTAATGACTAGAAAGTACTGTGCTATTGAAGAAAAACCCCCCTCTCCCACCCAAAGACTCAAAAACATTGTATCCTCATCAAATGTGCCTTTATTTTCACTGGTAAAGGGCAAAGAAATGGTTTTCTGTATATTTCATAGTAGGGTTGCAAAACAATACATTATTTTAAGTCGAGGCTTCTAGGTCGCCAGGAAGCTCAGGTGTCAAACATAATTGTTTGCCAAAGCACAGGAAAAAGAAGTCTTCCGTGGGAAGTTAAGTAAAAACCCAACTATATCGCAGCTGAGTATGGCAGAAGCCTTTCCCAGGCCGTGGAGCCCTGCGTCCTTGCTGGGGGTGCGGGGCCTGCGGTCCCTGAGGTTCACGCCTCAAGGCCTGTTAGCTGCGCGGCCTCGGACTCACCGAGCAACGCCTCCAAATCCTCAAGGAGTCAGCCACGGAGCCTTCTAACTTTAGGAACCCCTCATATTGGCTTTATTCAAATATCTCGGAATCCAGTGGGAACCACACAGCAACTCAAATCCCGAGCGTCCAATCCGAGAGGAAGACGTGCCGTGCGTGGGTTCCCCGGATGTGTGCTCTAGGCTGGGGCTGGATTCTGCTTCATCCCTCCAGGAGGGAGCTCGCCTGGCCTGCAGTCTGGCCAGAGTGCTCCAAATGTATCAGGTTTGAATTTTATAGCTTTCTCTTCTTGTGTTTTCTGTTCCTGAAGTGGCGAAGTTATTCCCCTATTTCTTATTATATCTTTTTAGGGGGAAATAATGGATGTCGGGGGTTAGAGACAGGTAAGTGTGTTTTGCTTTGAGCATGAGCATGTCATAGTTAAAGTTCATGGATTTAACTGCACGCTCCTGAAGTCCGTGTTAACCCTCAAATCTAATCTTACTAACCTAACATGATGTAAGAAAAATGCCAGAATTCCTGACATACTGTAAGAATAATGCTCCGAATTTCTGACATATGTCAGACAAATGACCATTTATTTATATTTTTTTATTTTTGGGTTATCTTTTTTATATTTTAAACTTTTTATTTTGAAATAATATCAAACTTACAGGACAGTTGCAAAAATGATACAAATCCCATACAAAGAAATCCAAAATCCCCCCCTACCCAGAAACCCAGATCTACCATTTTAACATTTTACCATCTTTGTCTTTTCTTTGTCTTCCTCCCTCCTCCCTCCCTTCCTTCCTTCTCCCTCCCTCCCTTCCTTCCTTCTCCTTCCTTCCTTCCTTCCTTCTCCTTCCTTCCTTCCTTCCTTCCTTCCTTCCTTCCTTCCTTCCTTCCTTCCTTCCTTCCTTCCTCCCTCCCTCCCTCCCTCCCTCCTCCCTCCCTCCCTTTCTTTCTTTTATTCTTTCATTCTTTCTTTGTCTTTCTCTCTTTCTTTCCTTCATTCTTTTTCTTTCTCTCTTTCTTTCATCTTTCTTATCTTTCTATCATCTATCAATCAATCATCTATGTATCTGATATGCAGCTTCAATCATTATGTTTCCATGCATTA